>JAGXOD010000008.1:975000-1172500 GCA_020368025.1 Brachyhypopomus occidentalis
GGCTGGGATCCACGTCAGCTTACAGATGTGCCTTTTGGAAGCACTTTAAATTAGTTTAATTTGGTAAATGGTGGGGATTTAGAAGCTCTTAGCCAGCCTGTAACAAGACAAGAATACATTGAAATGGGTTGCCATTCTTAGCATAAAATGGGATTGGAGTCATTTGCATTCCCAACAGGTTCACCCTTTTATTTCTTCATCATTTTCTCTGTTTTTACTTTCTTAATATTCAAGATAGCATTTTCGTCCATTTTTCATCCTCGGTTTTTAGAATGAAACCTTTCCCCAAGCTTCTTTTCATTCTCCTTAATGCTTTTTAAGGGAGGGGGAGAAAGGGTTGATTTTATCAAATCTAATCAAACACACCAATTACGAGGTAATTTTGATTAAACGCTGATGGTTGAAAAAGTCCAAGAACATTTCATTGCATTCTAAGATTTGTAGCCAACTTTTCGAAGCAGTTCTCATTACTATCAAAAGCCCCTAACGCCTGCTGAAGGACCCGAGGAGCTTCAGACATGCACAAGTCTCCCACTCGACCAAAACGGCCTGGTCCAATACAAGACGCAACACTGTCAACAAACTGACATTGGTTCATGTCATGTGGAAACAGGAAGCAGCAGTGTATGTTCCAGTGGGCAGGCGTGTACCCAGCAACTGGTGCCTTTGATTGGGGTCCCATTCTTCCTGTAATCTGACATCACTGACTTAATAAGTTTACTCTCCTGGTAAATAGCTCAGTATAGGGGGAGAGAACAGGGGAAGGGGGAGGAAGGGGGAGGCCGGGGGAGGAAGGGGGAGGAAGGGGGAGGACAGGGGAGCTGGGTCACAGGAAGTGACTTTTAACTGCTTTGCTGGTTCAGCCACTTAGGAAAAGCAAAGAGAGGGATTAGTGTGGAGCAGGGACCCTTCACACACACACACACACACACACACACACACACGCATGCATGCACACAAACACACACACATGCACATACACAAACACACACATGCACATACACAAACACACACACACATGCACACACACACATGCATGCATGTACACAAACACACACACACACAGACCATGCTTTAGATAGTACTAAAGGATTCTGTCAATTACTTTTCTTACGTGTAAAATAAAAATGGTATGGCAAGATGCAAATTTATAGTCATGTGCTTAGTTTAAATAAATTTGTATAAGGTAAGTGTGATGACAAACAAAAAACTGGAAAAAAAAGTAATAATGTATTTATATATATTATATATATATTAGTACTTAAATACAGTGTAATACAGTGTTTTACATCAGTGAGCATGTTTAATACAACAGTGCAATTGTGTGATGCTGAAAATCTGACAGCCCTTTCAAATGTCACCTTTTCTCCACTGACTGCTTAGGCTTAACGTTAGCACAGAAACCTCTAGCTAACCCACGGCTGAGACGAGGACTCTGCTACTAATGTCCGCAGATTCCCATTAATATTCCCAAGCTCAGCCCATGAGGGAGGGGTTCATGGAGCCAAGCGGCTCATCGTCAGGGCAACAGGTCAACTCGCTGGGATGGAACCAGACAGAGCCGATGGGGGGCGGAGCCAATGTGCCAGCCACTCACACGGAGCCGCTATCACGACTCACCAAATATGGCACGTCAGTCACGCCTGAGCTCACTCACTTCTCTCTGTCTTATAAATAAACAGACTTCTATCTAAAACATAAACTGTAAAAAAAAAAAATTAAAAGTACTCAACTACTTTTGAAGGACAAAACTTTAAGATGCATAAGAAAACTATGAAGTGAAAACAAATAAAATCAAATCTAATCTTATTAGGAAAACTATTTAAATTAATGCCTCAAATATGCCTTTATTAATATATGATTTAAAGTCATATGAAGTTATATGAAGTGTTTTGTTCACTTTTAAATGCTCGAAGGCATTTATGTAAATATATATATAATTATATATGTAAATATATCACATACAATATCAACAGAATCAAAGCACTGTGCGAGGTTATGATGTCATTGTGCTCAGGTAAAGTGTCTCTTTACTCGGAAAGGCCAACAGAAAACTAATGAGGCTCCCGTAGTCAGTGGATGGTGTGTAGCATGCACTATAATTAATCAGCTTCTCCTGTGATTATGGTGTCCATCAACCAGAAGTACTGCTGTTTGCACCAACAAGGAAAAAAGGCTTTCGATTAGACACTAAGGTGAAATACTCAATTGATTTGTCAAGTGCTGAGAGTATTACATTCTTCCAGGTAAGACATCTTTCAGTCCAAAAGTTAGCAGGCTGAGGATAAAACCGGAGCTAAAATACTCTTAGTACGCTTGTGTGGTCTGTCCCTCTGATTCCCCTCCCTCCCTCTGGACACTATTTGGCAAGGATGCATGTCCTCCACGGACTGGGATCAATGGTAAAAAGTGGAATTAGTCATTCTAAATCATGCAGCCGTGGTCGAAGAGATGGCCTCGGAAAATCATTAGACAATCATGTATTCTCATTGATTTATTCAAAATACCTGAAGGGAAAGCAGATTAAAGAGAGGCTAAAAGGAAGCTAATGCTGATGAAATGGCTCTGAGATGGTGGGTCCTTGGGGTATGTTTTTGCCGTAATCAGGAGGAAACAATACTGCTGCAATTACCGGTCCATGCAGGTCTATTAAGGGCCCTTCAGCTGACATATTTATGTATTTCAAATACTGTGGAGCACATTAAATTAAGTTTAGTCACAACAGCGTCTAGTCGTAAACAAGTGGCAAGATAAGGACAAAGTGAACAATCCAGTGGACTCTCTGGTGTGCTTGCTGATAGATCTTTAATACTGCACTCAGTGATTGCACTCCACTATATTCTACTGGGAGAGAACTGCACTTAAAACTGGCAGGGAAAATGTTGTTAATAAACATGCACGCCACACTGTTTTGAAAGTCTACACATCTGAATCAGCTCCTTATCACAGATTTCATGTGAGGAAGACACTATAATGTGCAGTGTAGAGATATTCCATGCCAGGATTGCTTATGTTTTTAGCTTTTTAAATTTTGCCCTAAAAGAAGATGTCACTTTTATAATTAGACAGGTTAAATGATTACCCAGTGACTTCATATATATTATTTCTGCATTCCACTAGTTATCCATTGTAGCGATAACAGCAATTATGTTTTAACAGTTGTGGAGAGTACTGTTAAGTAGTGTCCGGAGTAAGCAAAGACACTATAGCCATGCACTAGAGGTGAAGCAGTCATATATTTAAACAGCTGTGAGGGACCAGTGCTCTCTCTCTGGAGTGAGCAGTAGTGTTTAACCCTCCAAATCACACAACGTTGTCTCGACCAAACATACCAAGCACGTCTTATGTGGAGTTTGTTTGTCTTGTCTTTTCCCCTTAACACATCTTTATAAGACCATGGGGTTGGTGTGGGTGGGCAGCTGGAAGGCACTGATTGCATTGTAGCTAAATTGCATATAAAAATAAAATGATCTTTAAGATCATTCTAATTAAGATAAGGAGACATGCTATTTCTCCACTCCAATAAATCACCATTTGTTTTAACACAACATCTGCAATGTAGAATACAAAAGAAACCAGTGAATTCTTTTTGGAAATTTCACAACATCACCATTTTTTAGTGTATGAAGAATTTCACAACATGTTTTAGTGTATGAAGAATCCAACTTATTTCTCTGATGCGTTTCATATGGCTAACAGAACAGATCTCTGCATCCTATTCCACAGGAGAATCCAGTTAATCTCAGAACTCAGTAGAAGTCAGCACTGTCATTTATCCCTGTTCCCTCTTAAAGTACAAAACATTCCTCTGAGACATGGAGCAACTGAACCCTGACAAAGAATAAGAAAAGGAAGAGTCAATCAAATTTTGCCAAAAGTGAAGAAAAAAAAATGATTGTGAATGTGTGTGAATGTGTGTGTCTGTGTGTGTCTGTGTGTGTTAAAGCAGGATTTTCTACAACATGGTTATGCTGAAGATCGACTCTAAGCTCAGACTATATGTGTCATGCCATGACTCTCAAATCAATATGTCTCCAGCACAAAGAGAAAATAAAGGCGTTTTCCCACACCAGAGAATCTCCTCTGCCTTAGCAATCTGCATTGACGGCAACATTGAGCGTTCGGTGTGCTTTACTAGGTGGACAATCGATGAGGTTAGAGGTTTAGATCTTCTTTAGATCTTCTGGTTTACTCTATCAGCAGGTTCCTTAAGCGTCAGAAAATTTGAGTATTATTCAATGCTAATTTTCAGAAACATGCACCACACAGCGATGATGAAGGGCTACATAATTATGTACATTATGTACAGTACAGTTATAAATCTTATCACTTCACTAGTGTTACTGCTCTACCTGTTTCTCCAAATGGATTTAATCTGATAAATAATGCGTTGTATTTAAGGGTGCTCCACTAATATTTAATCCTGGGATAGAAATGAATCCATGGACACATTTTCTGTTCCCCTGTCAGGAGTCCCTGTTTTTAATTTGCCACTGGTGACCTTTTGTTACCAAAGCTGATAGCAGGGAAGAGAACACAGCATTCAGGCTTGTTTTAGAGTGGCGAGAGAAAGTCTGTTGACCTGTCTGAGATTGAATTTAGCACTATGCAGAATTGCAGTTGTAGACATGATGGATTATTGTAATGACCACCTCTACGGCCTTTTTGTCATGTTTAAATGGCAATAAATTTAACTAGGAAGAGGGCAATTTAACAACACGGGCCTAAAGGTGGAAACGGTGTATTTGAGTTGTAAATAAAATGCACCTCATTAGGGATGCACATATTAAGGTGTTGCTGAACTGCAGAATTTGAGCTGTTAATATTTAATCTGTGCTGAAAAGGGTTTGTCATGCCCCTCTCCATGTGGTCAGCCAATCAATAGACAGATCACCACACAAGTTCACATTTTACTTACATTCCATGCTGCAAAGACTATAAACTTGCAGCTACTATCCAAAAATGTCAGTAAGACAAGTGAAAAGAAAGCCTTTTACGAGAGGGGCTGCTTAGTGAACTGTAATAAAGTTCCTCTACATCCGAAATGGGCTCCATAATCGTTGGCCAGCGTCACAGTTTACCTTTACCACTTTATTTGCCTTTGGACAATTTGTCATTGGGTCGAACCGGCAGCCTTGGGAGAAGCAACACAGTTGTTGTCATTTGGGAAGCACTTGGTCGATGTGTTCAGCCTGCAGAGGTATGAATCTCCATTGGTCTTATCATTACCCTGCTCCCTTTAAACACCAGCGAGTGAGTAGGGGGGTCACACCCGCAGGGCAGTTACCTTCATACACACTTACTCTTCCTCACACACACAGGACACGTCACAGTTGGAGAGGGATACCACAGTTTCACATGCGGAATTGAACTGAATTTTTTTTTCTTTTTTTAAATACCAAGAAAATAAATGGTATGTTCAAAAACGGGGGCCTCCTGCAAAGAGTCTGACTGATGCGAAGGCAGAGGAATGAGGGAGACAGGGTCATCTGTCTGGTGATGGACAGAGCAGCCAATCTGGGGCAAACAGTCTATAACAGCATGTAAATGAAGTAGCCTGTGCCAACACACCGGCACTTTCTCTTTATCATGAATAAATATTGGTTGTTCTCACCATCTAACTGGGGTGCTGCCTCTCACACAAAACAGTAGGTGTCGCTGCATCGCACGCCCCTGTTCCGACATCGAATGTCTTTAGAAAAATGGTCAAACTCACGAGAAGGGAGGGATCTTTCTTATCAAAGAATTGGTCGTGTGGTAAACACAAAGTCATTAACCTATGACCTTAACTAATGTGCGGCCAGGGAAACACCACAGCGCCATCTGATTGTTTGGGAAAGGGATTCCCAGGAGCTTCTGAGGTGTCAAGTAAAAATGATGTCATTTAAGAGATTTTACCTCTACACCAACATTGACAGTTGTTAACCTACATAAATCTTCATTCCCAATTTCTGTTACACTCTGGGGAGATGGCTCCCCCATTCAAACAGAAAACATGATTCAGAAAAGTCTAGAAAGCTTTATCAGAACAGCACATAAACCATTCGCTCATAGCATTTCTGGCATGTTGCAACGGAAAACAAGGGTAAGAGCAGGAGACTGCAGCACACTATAGTAGAGCAAGAAAGCAGCATAACTCGGTGAGAGAAGTGAGATTGGTACACGCGACCCAGGCGAACAGACATTGCGGGAGCTGATTTGAAGCTGCGTCTCTGGTGACAGAGTGCTGTCTCCTCAACACTTTTGCTATAAATGGTTCTACTGTCAGGGGGGACTGGGTGGAATAAACTTCACTGGCCAATCCCCAGGCTCATTTCACCAGCCGAAGAAAAGGTGGACAGACAGACAATGCGTGTTACTGCTCCTCCTCTCGGCTCTCGGCAGCTGATAAACAAAACAGCAAATATCCACTGCATTCCTGACAACCACTTTTCACCTGTCACTCTGCATAAAGACACAAGCATGCGTTTCACACCGCTTTCTCTATCAGTGTCACTCACACAACAGCCCCCCCAGCAGTTATTTTTCATTTTTTTCTTCATTTCCTCTTGTCACCCATCTCTCTCATATATACACACACACACACAACAGGCAGCTGCTCAAAATAATTATCGCATTATAGGAACGGTGATCATTATTTAGAACATGATTAAATATGTCTCCAACTATTGACTTGGGGGCTCTATGATTTATGCATTTGTTTAGTCAATAGTCTAATGTAAATGATGTAATTAATTATAGATGGTGGTGTCAGGTCATTGATGAGAAGAAGGAGACATGTGGCCTCGCTTGTGTGACACGTACCAGGATGGATCAGAGCGTCTCGGGGAATTCTCCCGTGCGCAAATCCATTTCATCAGTCCAATCACGTGTGTCTCTGCTCCCTTTTATTCTCTCTGTCCGTCTCTGTTTTAAACGCTTGCCATCAAAAGTGATATACTTCTGTCAGTGCACTTGTTCGTCATTCGTCTTGTCAAACTGAGATTGGAAATGAGGGCACGGAGGAGCTTGCTGAACAGAAATGACAGTGCAACATGAGTAGGCAGAGACGAGACACCGAGGAGAGAACAGTCACCAGACGGGGCGGCACTTCGCATCTGAGGCTGCATCAAAATGAGCGTCTTTAAAACAAAGCCAGGATGACCATGGTGAGATCAGACGTCTGCTCTTCAACACTGCTCTCACGCAGGGAGCATTAAATGAATGATTGAAAAAAATAAACAAATACATTTATTTTATTTATTTACTTTGCATCCGATACAAAAGACATATTTGCTACTTATTTGTGACTTACATGAACTGTTTGACTATATTTGATTTTTTTTATGCAAAGCATAAGCAACAGTTCATTCTCATTTACTCCAGAACTAAAAGTGGAAATCGTCCTCAGTCTCTCTTCAGAGGATTAAGTGGTATTGGAAAAACGAAGTTTGCACACACACACACCTCCAGCGCAAGATGGCCCCTCCTCCTTCGCCTGGGAGCTCCTCTCTCCCTCTCTCCACTGTTTCACGACTCTCTCCCCACTCTGAAGGATCATTCGGTCAGTGCGTGGTCTCACTGGGAGGTCAGAGGTCACACAGACTCCCTCGTCAAGCTCAAGAGAAGTAATTTCCATTTTAATGTCACACTCCTAATCTATCAAAGATGCAATGTACAAGACACAAAGGCATTAAGTGATCTTCATATATCACCCAGTCCTTGTGCTCTCACTTCTATAATCGACACTATTGCGCTCCATATCTCACTATCTATTACCCCCAGTGCAATAACAGTGGCACTAGGCCAGAGCAACCGAGCACAGAGGGGGCTGGAGTTCGTCGGATATGCCCACTCTCGTCCCATGTGGCTTTCGCTGCTGTGGGAATGGCAAGAGTGAACCCCATCCACTTAGCTGTGTGGCATTTAACTACTTATTTGGGATTCCTCTAATGGATCCATATCCTACTAAGATGTTATTCACTGACCTTAATCATTATTGTCATCTAAATAGGAATGTCACTATGGCTGTGAGGATCATAAACGTAGTGTATAGATACCAAATAAGACATGACGTGATATCATTGCTTTTCAAGAGTGCATAGGAGTGCAGTTGTATACAGGAACATACTGTATATATACTGTGTATAGATGTATTTTACATTACATCCAAACCACATTCACATGTTCAGGGCAAACAGATCCAAGTAAATTCAGGCGTCAGACGTCAGGATAAAGGGACCAGGATGTAACGGCATCATCAGGTGCTGCTGAAGATCCCGTGGTGAGTACATGTTCAGAGTGTCGTAGAGACGTAGAGACGTACCCTGCGCACACAGGCCTGATGGGCAAGCTACACTGCTGGTCAGCTGTCACAATGCACACAATCATTTCTCCCTGTCAGAGCTACGTGGTGGTGGGGGAGGAGGGGGGGGATAGGGGGTGTTGGGTGGGGGGGGGGTGTCAGCGGAGAAACCCCAACCATGGAATGTTTATATTTCATAAACAAAATGATGTTTTCACCATTGGCTGTGATGGGTTGTTCCAGTTGCTGAATTTCCCCAATGCTTGATGTAGATTATTAATGCGCTTCAGTAACTGTTAATTTCACTTTGGGGGGGATGATTTATGGGCATCCTAAGAAGAGAGGCGTAATCTAATTGAGATCAGAATAGCTGTTTCTCGCATATTCACGACAGTTACGTCCAGATGGGGCACCTTGATTAATGCCTAATGAGCAAATAATCCATGAAATTAATAAAAACAATTCCTCAACAACATTATTCACTTTAAAGGGAATAAATAAATGGAATCGAGTTGGAAGTGTTTTTGTCATCTTTTTCATCACTTTGTGAGTGCGTGTGTGTGAAGGAGAGAATGAAAGAGAGAAAGAGAGAGAGAGAGAGAAAGAAGAGACAAGAAGAGGGTGGGGGAGAGAGAGGAGGGTGGGGGAAAGTGGGGAGCTATGAATAATCAAACTAAAGATTCATCTCTTGGTCTGTCCAAGATTGGATTATCTGCTTGCTTGATTTACAAAAACAACAACAGCAGCAAAAAGTGCCTAAAGTTCCATTTAATGCTTTGAAAATGCTTAAATTATGAGAGGTAGAACAATTTAATCTAAATATCAAAATTCTAACCACTGTTGAAGCCAACCATAAAATAAACCGAACACAATCAGGTTGCTGTGAATCATGTCCTTCTCTTAATAGCAAAAGTAGAATTCCTCCAACACACAAATGCTTTCACGCAATATGCTTAAAATAATATAACACATAAGACGTGGCATTTCTATTCTTAATTATATTTATACATATAATAATAAAACGGATCTTATTGCAAAAAAAAAAAGCGAAACCTTTCATATTAAAATTCTGATATATCAGAAAGATTTATATTACCATAAGCCCACACCTTCCCAAGCCATTGCCAATATTGATTTTTATATAATGGTTTCATCTGTAAGGATTATAACATACAATGCAGCACCTTTTTTCTGAGTAGCTTAACTAGGAGCCATTGAAAGCATTAGCTACGTTTTATTCCGCTAATGCTTCATTAGTGAAATGGGGTGTTCCCATCATTCAGCTCACAGGCTGCTGCTAACAACGTGCCTGCTGAGTTTGGAGGAGCAGAAAAGTCTCCTTAGATGCCATTACATCCAGCTATTTATTTGCCTAGCAGCAGACTGACCCCTGCTGACCCATGAGGTTTGCATTTGACGTACAGTATCCCTGGTTTATACAGCTGGGTGACTGTCTCCGAGTGCTCGGAGGTGTTAGCAGCACACGCTGGCCCAGTTTCCACACTTGCTTTTTAGTGGCGCCAACTTTCGCTTGTCAGATATTTGAGGAATTGCAGTTTTCTTGCCAGGTTTCCATTTTGTGGCTAAAGAGGAACTACACCCCCCCCGCCCACCCGCCCAGCACTGTGAGTACGTAAGGAATCTGAACGTATAACCAGTAGGACACTCTTGTGAAGCAGAAGAAGATACTGGGCCATGATGTTGTGGTAAATGAAATGTGTAATTGAAGAGCAACACATGCAGCATGTGTCAGACCTTCATCGGACATTTAAGTGATGATGTCTCCGGTGCTGTCTGCTCCACCAACATGCCCAAGCTATTCTCCGCTTTCTTTGAGTCATTCAAAGGGCAACATTCAGGAAAAAGCTCAACGATTTCAATTTATTTAGAGACCAGCCTGCATCTTCAACAGCATAATTATCTGCAGACTAGATTGGACACACTTTATTAGGCTGGCTGTAAATTAAGCACTTTATAAGACTTTATAAACTCGTTTTAATCTCCCTGAGAGAGCCATTGTAAAGGAACTGCATAGAACATGGAGATTATTGCATTGTTAGTTGTGGTGCAGCATTGTTTTAATACTGTCACTGTCTATAAGTAACAATACAGGGAAACTACTTTGTCATTAATTTTTAGATTCCCAGTCAAATATTTTGAATAAGGCAAAATTAATATAATAAACTAAAATTACATTTTTGTGCCACAAAAACACTATAAACCTTTACCAGTCAGTTGCTTCTTTACCTTTTGTGAACATACTCTAAAATCACCACTCTACTACAGAGATTAATCCCTTATCTTACATGCATGAGACTCTAATTTGGAAGTTTCTGAAGTGTCTAAATTAAAGCTACTCGAGTTTCTGCTAAAGAAAACCTGTCCTCTATGTTTATGTAGTTTTTAAAAATGTTTAATTTGTGTTGTTTCTGTTATGTTGAAGGGCAAAATCACATTATTTATTTATGTCCGATAGAGTCACTAAATACACTATTAGCTTCTGTGTCAGAAATGCTTAATATGTAATTATGGGAAGAGGTGGGACATCAAACAAATGAACAAAGATTTGTAAAATAACTTTAAAGTTTTTTCCTGTTAAACTAAAATAACTTTACATGTGATAGCGGTGAAAAAAAAGAGTTATTTTTGCACATGCCACAAGTTAAAACAATACAGATTCACAATACAGTTCCTCACAATACACTGCTTATTCTGTCTGTTTCATGTCCAATATCTCACTTCTCTCTCTCTCTCTCTCTCTCTCTCTCTCTATCTATCTATCTATCTATTA
Source organism: Brachyhypopomus occidentalis (assembly GCA_020368025.1). Taxonomy (NCBI): domain Eukaryota; kingdom Metazoa; phylum Chordata; class Actinopteri; order Gymnotiformes; family Hypopomidae; genus Brachyhypopomus; species Brachyhypopomus occidentalis. Next base: position 986,076 of record JAGXOD010000008.1, read on the forward strand.
TGTTTAAGTCCTATATTATGAACCACAAACTTGAACCACAAACATAAATCTTCTATTTTACTTACTTGCAGAACAATGCTGAGTTGATACTGAACCCTGGTGTAATGCCCCTAAACATTTTGACCCTAATGAAGTAAACCAGGAAGTCACTGGGAAGCCTAATCCATCCACGTCTGCATAATTATTGTACAACTTATTTTAGATTTTAACTCTCTGTGCAGCACTACAGAGATTTGAGGTAGGGTTGTTTTCTGTGCACTATACCAGCCACTGAATCCACAGTGCATTTATGCACATGGGACTTTAGCGTGGGATTTCAGCAAGAAAGACAGATTGATCCATAAGCTACTAATTTTATAATGGTTTGCTTTAAGATTGTCTGGACTGCCTCCCTCTAACCCATTTTCATTATAATTTTTTCATCATTATATTATATATTTCCCATCTGGGCTTTACTTGGCATGGTAATCTAATTACCGATCTTCAAACTCAGTCCTGCCCTGTGCTGCATTGTTCTCTTCATTCCCCACGACTCCTATCAGGCTGTGGAATTAAGCTGAAAGCTATAAAGATGGCTGCAATAAAAAAGCACAAAATAGGAAAAGTTGATTTGTCTGTATGCGACGGGAAAAGGCACCTGCATATAGCAGCAGTCTGCGTGATGGAACTGATGTGTACACGTCTTGTGACGTTGTTACTGCCCGTTCTGATAACTTTGTTAACATTTTTAGAAATATTGGATGTATTGATCTACTTCAAGCTTTTTATTTCGAAATTTGACTTTTAAGACTTTTAAGTGGAGTGGAGAAGCACAGTTCGAAGAAATACATTTTATCAAGCTTACCTGATTAAAAATCTACACATAAACTCAAGGACCTCATAATCGTAGAAACATTTTGAATTCTTCTGAATATTTTTTTCATCTTAGCCGGCAGTTAATAGAATTACAAACAATCTTTTTACAAAATATTGTGTTGGCGAGTTCAACAGAAGTGACTAGAAATTGAGTTTACAGGCATTGTGTTATGTTTAAATAATACTACATTTTCTTTTTGCACATTTGAAATGCTAAAATGTCTTGTGTTAAGTCTTGTGTTAAGATACCTCTTGTTTAATGGTCGGTTTCCGTAAAAAAAAAAAAATTCAACATAGTCATTTAAATAAATACCTTCTTTTCCCAGAATGGTAAAGTCTTTATTCAAAGTCATGTTGAATGAAGCTAACTATGAAACAACCATGACAAAACAGCACAAGTGTCTGTAATCTGATTACTGTATATGCAGACTGCATTAGTATTCCGCCGCATCGTTTCGGGGTTTCCAGGCTGGACCGTCTCTCAGCTTCGCGGAGGAATGAGGAAGTGCAGGAGCATTTGGCTCTGTTAACAGCCATTACTGCTGTGAGACAAATTACTACAAATTGTGAATTTTCCACTTTACAGCATTACAAAGAGGCCCCATTGAGCCACAGCACACTGACACACACACACACACACACACACACACACAAGAGAATCAGCAGGAAGCTACTGTGGTGCTTAATGAACAATACAGCTTACGGACCTATCTGAGTGACAACCATTGTGTGACCAGTCCAGCAACAGCAGACAAAAACCCCGAGCTAAACGCACACTTAAAGATGAAGGTAAAGAACTAAAACCTTTGTGGAAGGCTTTACGTTTTTTACACGTAATAGTACAACATGGTGTGGAAGAGTGGAGATATTGTCATGGTGAAGCTATGAAAACAACTATGACTAAACAGGAAAAGTTAGTGATAAGACCATGATCATGGCCAGGATTTAGCTAAAGACTGACTTATCTGTTTTATGTTTTAACCACCACATTTCATCAAATTTTGAGTAAGAATAGTGTAACATATTGTACATATTAAAATTTGAATACTTTCAAAAGTGAATAGAAGAAGTGAAAAGGGAAAAGAAGACATATGACAGCAGGAACAGGCCAGACCACTGAAACCGTGTGCTTTGCCTAAGCTAATTGAGAACTCTGGGTTAGTGTTTGCACTGCAAGAAGCGCAAGATCCCGCCTTCCTTGTGAACAGACACAGCTTGTATAGGCCACCACGGGCCAAGGGTGAGGGAGGCAAGACCCAGGAGAGCTTGATTTATGGTCACACTCACCAGAAAATGGTCTTTTATGTACCTAATCCTGCCTGGGAAAGTTGGTATATATGATAGAAAGTTGTCAGGTCTGTGTAGATAGGGTGGACAAAACAAGGCTCAAATTGTCTTTTTTTCCCTGCTGTCAATTTGCTCACAGGCTATAATGGCATGTTCCCATGCTCGCCAAGGCCCTGCCGTTTGCTCGGGGATGTCACGATTGAGTGTTAATGCCTCTTTAGTTATGTCACCCCAACCTGCGGCGCTGCTACAGGGGCGTCTCAGTGTGTCTCCGCTCAGTCCGGGACTGTTACACATGGAGAGGCAGACACGGTGTTACTGGGAGGTCAAAAAAGGACAGTGCAGGAATCTGCTGCTCCCCACAGTGACAAACGGAGGAATCTGACCCTACAAGTCGCTCCCTTCATTTACACCACGGCCAGAACAAAAGTGTACTGATCTGGTTTTTGATTTCGGATATATACAGGTTTCAGGATATACAGATATATCCTGATATATACAGGTTTCAGGGTATACAGATATATCCTGATATATACAGGTTTCAGGATATACAGATATATCCTGATATATACAGGTTTCAGGATATACAGATATATCCTGATATATACAGGATATATAGACACATTTCAGGACACTATACAGTCTATATACAGTGTGTGTGTGTATATATAAAAATGTCAATAACTGAACTGGATCAATAACTGGATTGAGAGCTGGCATGGCTACATTAGTTCAGATTTGTTTAAAATAGGGTGTCAGATTCAGATTCAGGCAGCTTACCACAAAGCATGAAAAATTGCATAGGCATATTTTTAGACCATATTTTTAGACCACTTTCATGTTTTACACAATGAACATGATGTACAGATATTACAATGCTTCTATTGACAATAGGGTGTTGAACCAAGTAGTAGTAGTAGTATATATTTACATATATGAATTGGTATATATATATGTGTGTGTGTATGTGTGTGTTTATGTATGTATACTATATATATATATATATATATAGTATACATACATAAACACACACATACACACACACATTTTGATCACTTATACAAACTTATTCTCAGGCAATGATTGAGGGACATGGAGCATTAGCATTAACAACTACTGACCAATATGGAAGTTCTTCACAGCGCTATGAATTTATAGTAGTGTGTGACAGGAATAGACCTCCAGTTATAATAGTCTGAGCATCGCTCTTACTGCGAGACACGACGATGAACCCCCTCTGGAGGCTGAAGTCTTGACCCGTGGCCAACGGCGACGCCCTGGACGACACTGCTGCTCGTGGCTCCCGGAGCAGCACAAACAGCCCTCATTTCAGAGGGAATCTTAACCAGGGTAAACAATGACCCTGGTGCCTCATACACATTCTCCTCACACACGAGAACATCCACAGCTCATTCTCACCAGGGCGGGTGACCATCACGGCCACATACTGGGAGGTCCTGCAATAAAATGTGATTTTTGATTTCATCTATTCTCTAAAGGAGTGACTGGCCCCGACACTTAAACTCAACAATATAGCAACTTTGATTTAAACAAATCATTACATTAAGTGTAAAATAAGTATGAAATTGTTGGAATCAAATGGTAATATTCAAAGTGTCACGAATGGTGGATTTTTCTTTTTTATAGTGTCATTAATTTCGTGCGGATCATTAGCTCTCCATATTTGTCCTTTAGTATTCATTCATCCTTAAGAATAGTATAAATGTATTCCTTTCAACCTGTTGTTGTTTAAAGATCTTTAACTGGCTGAAACTTTACATAAAGTACCTGTTTGACCTTGTATTCTTCATTGCAAACAAGCAATGTCAGTTTAGATCAGGAACTGTTTTCTGTTTGGTTTATTGACTGACCACAGACCAGTGTTATACCGCCTTTGTGTTAAATGGGTTTTCATTTTTTATTGGCAGACCAATGACTGAGGTGTTTTATTGAAGCTCTTTAGAGTTTAACAGTTTGGACCAGCAATGCGTGTTAAATGGACACATAAAATAAAATCAAAATGAAATAAGAAATACAACAAAATGGGAGGCAACACCTCACACACATTAACCACAGGGAATTAACTGATAGCAACAAGTCTGTTGTGTTACAACTTAGCAGCCTTAGACGGCCACGTTGTTCTCATGCCCCCGTGTTCTGCATTGCCCCCTCAGTTGCCCACATGGCATACAGTTTAACTTGTGACTGGAAAATGGTCAACCAGAATGGTATATCATTCCTAGGTAACATAAAGGAAACTCTGGTACAGTTACTTACCATTCACCAAGAAAAAAACATAGATTTAGGTCACTACAGACATGGAATCTCATCATGTGCACCTAACTGGCGTAGGGACAGATCTCGGCATTCTTGGTCTGTGAGTGGGACATCTCGTCTTCAGTTTAAAAAGTACCGTAGACACAAATAGAGTGTTGCCTCCGCTACATCTGGGAGTCACAGCATCTTTGCTGTTTAATGGCTGACTTGCCAATAAAAACCTTTATGAAAAATGAGGCAGGAGCGCAGCGTGCTAACCTGCTAAACCTGCTGTGTCATCCACTTGGATTACAGAAAAATGCCGGGTCGTGTCATGAGGTGCTATGAGTTATAAACACTGATGAATTACATACCAAAACAACTTTAACAACAGCCAATTTTTTTAAAAGCTTCTCCAGTTTACTTGCTTTCTCTTTAAAGGGATTCCATTGCTGTATGTATATCCTCTGTTCATCAGATATTACGATAAGACCCAGCAACGTTCGTGGGTGAGCGACCTCAGGTGGTACATTTGACCTCTGACTTCTGACAGCAAGAAGCGTCTGGACACTGGTCATATTGTGAGCTGGAGCCCAGGAGCCCAGAGGTCAGACGAGGCACTTACGCCCCTCCCTGCCGGGCCACGTGCGTTTGCATGGGGCCGTGTCCTCTGATTTGGCATTCAGATCAATAGATTTTCAAAGATTGACTTCATAAGTAGGTCATAAGAAGCATTTTTAGATATTAGTGCTGGCCGCAGAGAGGTTTCTGTAGAGTTCAGGCACTGGCCTCTCACTTAAGCTCTCACCCCAGCAATAAAACACAAAAAACATATACATGAATCATCTCCAAATTCAATAGGCGGTTGGAGAGAAAGCAGGACGTGAACAATAGTTCCTGCTAGGGACAACGGTCAAAATCCAGGAATTTCATTATCAGACTATTGCATTTACCCACTACTTCCCCTGTCAGTGTGCTTATTGTTATGTTAAATTGAATTCACAAGCCATATATATATATATATATATATATATATATATATATATATATATATACCTAAGTGGAAGAGAGCTCATAAACCAATAGGAATATTGCCCATCAGTGATGGTAATACCATATGCTGAAGTTCTCTTTATCGTCAACAACAACAGACAATACACTGGTGGTCGCAGTCAAAACCTCGTCAATGGCCGCATGTGTCTCCTTCTCTCACACACTCTCACACATACACATACACACACACACACACACACACAGCTGCTATTGAGTGAGCTGTCTCTGTAATGGAGTGACGAGCTAGGGGAGACACCCCCTGAAACACATTTGGGTAATATGCCAGGGCACTCCCTGTTTATCATGTGATGCATTCATGGGTGGGCGCGGTACATTATGTACATAATTCACTGCTTACATTTGTCAAAACATGGGTTTGTATGAGAGCTAATGATCCGCACGAAATTAATGACACTATAAAAAAGAAAAATCCACCATTCGTGCAGGCATGACAGGATCCACTGGCCTTGATAAAGCACTAAACGAAGAGGAGGAATCGGGCCGCGCTTCTCACCCCCGAAACACCCCGACAAACAGCACGCCGAGCTCCACCAGGCTGCACCCCATACCTGACTTCAGCTCTAGGATCATTTAAACATTTACCTTCAGATGGCGTCGTCTGTTCCCCTCAGAGTCGCTCCACCTCCACAGCATATGCAGTACTGTAAGGAAGCGAAGCAGGACGGGAAAATGCACATGTTGTTTGAGCGAAACAGTTTGACAATGTTTAGACACTGACACACAAGTGATACAAATAATTTTACGAACCTTTCACACGTTCTAAAACTACATATGTTTGCTATTGATCACACAGAGTTATAACTTGGATTCGGCCTTTACTTCCTAAACTTGGCCGCGTTCATGAAAAGCACAACGTCCGTAACTGTAGCTCTCCTAACGCTTCTCTCTTCTCTCTCCATCCGCTCACGCCACCCTCGCCTGACAAGCCTGCTGCGTTGCTTTAATCATTTCATCCAAAGCCATAATGCATTCACAATGCGCTTTATCACCTCCTTATTGTCTCTTTAATTCATTGCACTGCTGGATTTTGTGTCACCCATAACTTTACTGCTGACGGGTCAGACCTGTGCAGGTTGTCATGCACTACAGGCCTAAATGAATGTATAATCAGGCTTTGATTTCAGTGGAAGGACTGGCCTCCTACTGCAAGCCAGGCACAAATCTATTACTGCACTGCCATTTTCCTAAGTGTTTGTACCCTGCCATGACCCCACCACTTTATCTGTTGGTTTTTATTTTCAGAGTGCATTGTGTCCATATGTTACTCTAATAGTTGCTATAATTCTTGGCCGAGAGGGCTCATGTTTTATTGGTCCAGAACAAAAAATAGGGGGGGTTGGGGGGGGACAAAAATGCATTTTCATAAAGCAGCCCAGCCCAATACACTAATGGGCTGACACTGATGTATTTGCATAGAGATGAATTATCCCAGGTTGCCTTGACGTGACTTTTAAAATATGATTGAAGAGGTTATTATTGCTTCACTAAGATACATGTTAACAGGTTATTTTAGCCCAGCTAACGCTAATAAAATTCAGAACAAAGGACTTGGCCAGTGACAGCCATTTTCTTTTTCATTGGCCTCTACTGAAAGGTGGTCATTTTGTCATTATTTCTCCAACCTTACCCCCCCACCCCCCTCAGCTCCAAATGAGGGCAAATGACAAAGTCTTTATAACAATGAGCAACAGTCAGTAGATCCTTTGAACATGGCCATAGAACATTCTAGCTTCTTCATTAAAGAATTCCTTTAGAAGATTTGGAGACTTTTTTCCAATCATAGTTTAAAATGGTGCTAATCAACTGAATAGTGAGACATATGCATCAGTTCACCCTTCTCATCTAAAAACAAATAATGCAAATCAGATGACTTTGTAAATGCTTATCTTGTCTTCTTCACCACAATCACATCTTGCTTCTGAATCTGTTTGTAAGCCACGAGGATTGTAGACTTCCACAGGGTGTGAGAGTATCATTAAAGATTAGACAAGATTATAAACGTTGAAGTGTGTTCATCCCACCACGGGTGCCCAAGGAGCATTGGCCTACAGAGATAAGAGCCCTTACACCTCACTACAAACATCCCCCTGAGAACACATAGCAAACCCCAGTGCTCATTCCCAACAACCTCACCACCTGCATCTCACCCTCACCTCCAACCTCAACACCCCCCCTTTCACGACCCACTGAATTACGTGAATGATTAACCAAGTCGTTCATTTGCTTAACAGATTAGGTTAACAATCTTTAATTAAGTTCATCCAGGCTTCGCTTATGCTCGTTATCATTCGGCTCACCAGGGACGGGTAGATTACATTCTTATAGAATATAAAATGCGCATGCACAGTGCTCCTTTCCCCCACACGCACATTAACAGGAAAACACTAACTAGAAAAAAATCCCTACGCAGAAAACTTCCCAGAGTGCAGTTCTCCGAGGTGGCCAATGAGACGGCTGCTGGGTTACTTGTAATCGGGAACTCCCAGGATGCTCTTTATCAGAAGTCTCCAAATGGGTGTGAAAGAGATAAGGGTGCAGGCTGTAAGCCGGGATTCATTTGCCAAGACTGTGGTCTCTTGTGACACATGGCCTTGTGTAATCTCTTGTAGTACATGTTCAACTGAGAACACATCAATAGGCTCTTTATCCAAAACACAGCAGTCACACATTAGCCGCATCCCCGAAATTCCAAACGATATGCCTACATGAACATCTCCTACGAGGCTGTGCAGCGGTATATATGAATCACTGCCACTATTTTACGTCTCCAAATTAAGCAAGATTGCATGTTACTGTTTCTAACCATTTCCACCAGCTGCAGGTTGATTAACAGGGCCGTATCCTCATGCAGCAGAGACGTCTGTGCAGAAGACGTACAAAAAGCAGACACAACAGAACGCAGCAGAACAAGCCCCCTTCAGAGGGCTGGGAGATGCACAGCAGTTATTTTTCGACTAATTAACCCCGCCTCCAACAAGTGGGTGCTGGACTAGCAGCGCTGACCCAGGAGCATGTGGCCATCTGCAGGACTGTTCCTGGATCAGTGCAGCCACCACACCAAGCGTGCCGGCACACAGCAGATGCTCCTGTCAGTCCCAGAGGGAAGCGAGTCATGTTCACCACACCTGGATTACACTGATGCATCACAGCAACTTCCCATCACAGATCCAGGCATCTTCTGCAGATCTGGCCTGAGCACGTGCACACAACTCTGTATGAAGAGAAGAGCCCTGCTGGACAAATGCATCTGCCTCATGAGCAAAAGAAACGCGTAATGCCAACTGCTCTAAATGCAGCTCAAATGACCGGAGGAAATATACACACCAGTTCAGTTAAAAACAAACGAACTAGTACTTCATTTCCTACAGATTTAACAGATAATTTCTTTTTAATTTGCGCTACAAACCTATCTGAATGTATGGAAAGGCTGGTGGTTTTGATGTTATGTGGTATTACAGCAGTGGTGTTAACCTGAAATTTAGAGCAGCAGACACTAGAATGACAAGTTCAGACCACAAGAACCAACACAGCGCCAGTTACACTAGGAAGCTGTTGCTTCAGGTGCACAAACGTGACACTGTTGGGTGTTCCCACCCTCACAGGTAGCTACACTTAAATCAGCACTACGGCATAATTATAATAATAATGGAGATGACAGCCACGTGAGGCATTTTAATTCAGGGTATTCAGTCTTACTTCATAGCACTACAGCCTATTATATCAAACACCTTCATTTATACCGTTAGTGGTTGTTTTGAACGAAATGCATTAAATAGTTATTTTTTTACATTTCGTGTTGGTAAGGTCGGGTTAAAACAAATAAATACCGTTTAGTTCCTGTCAATATAAATTTTTGCATTATAATCTCAATTAATTTTAAAATTCTTCGCCAAATGCATTTTCACATTATAAATGTCTTAATGTTAAAAAAATCGATATATAAACAGACACAAACACGCGTGCCACGTCATCACGGCTAATCATCCATGTTTGACGCGCTGCTTCATGGCAACATGGAGCTGCTCTGGTTATAATGTTAATGAGATATTAGAGTTTGAAGCTATCAAAGATTAATTGTTGCATAACAGTTCATTAACTTTTTACTCCAAAATAATTTGATCCCTTATAGAAAACCAGTTCACTGGCCTACACATGTACTCAAATAACGACAGATTCATTAGGATTTGAAGAAAGCCATTACAAGCCATTAAATCAATGGTGATCAGTTCCATAATAAACACAATATTAGTAGCCTTGCAGGCTGCACACGCTTAAACAAAAGACTTAAAACGTGGTTTAAAGTCGCTAATGTTTTAATGTGTTGTGCTTATAAAATATAAATAAAATACAATTTAAAGGTAAAAAGTTGTGCAGTCCAGTATCACGGAATACTAGAGTGAGAAAGCAGGCGATTAACTTTTGTCCATGTATGTCGAGCCCGAAGAATATGCAACAAACTACTTCTCCTTATGGTGTATATTTAAATAAAGTGCAGATTAGTCATGTTTCAAGACAATCCAACACCTAGCCTTACGATAACTATTTGCACAAACTATCCACAAAGATTAAACGGACGACCCAAATATCGTGCCCGATTACTGTCAAACTAAACTGTGTTTAATTGTGAAAAAAATTAAGTATGAAGGGGTCGGACATTAGTAACAAATAATATCAGAAAAAATTACCTTTTCAGTTCAAAAAGATTAATATGATGTATTTGATCAATCGTCTCCCTTTAAAATCTTGACACGTGCTCACGCACGCGGTTGAAATGTATAGTGGAACACCTGATCCAGTAGGCATGGCTGAGGAGAGAACCTCAAATATTTTTTCTTAGAATATATAATTCAGTGAATGATAAAACACAGACGAGACACATTTAATACATCACTTAAAATATCCTATATTCAGAAATCCTAAATGTACTATAGCTACTAATTACAATTGCGGAGGGAAAAACTCGTAGCCACGTTCCATCAGCAGGCCCACATTACAACGAGTCATGGCGCACAGTGACCCATTACTGCTAATGGCGCTGTTTGCTCGCCAAACAAACAAACAAAACAGTAATTTGGTAACATCAGTGATATCAATTAATTCCAGTTAACCATCTTAGTAACTTACTTTTTAAATAATTTAAATTCAGTAGACCCTTTATTAACCTAGTCATGTAGGTCTGCTACGCGTCCGTTAGTGTCTAGGTAGAAGTCTGTTCTCAGCGAACAGGTAAATGCTATATTTTTTTATGACAAACTACCGAATATTTTTGCCAGGCAAAAAATAAATAAATAAAAATCTGTAAGCATGGCATTTTTTAAACTAATCAGGTCATCCAATTTTCTGACAGGGGACCGGGCCTAGTTACTAAGCAATTCAAGCCAAAGACGTTTCACCTATCGAATGGTTTTCGAGAAGTAAGTGAGATTTAACCCCACGCGCTGCATCTCTTTCACTCGCATCTTATAAATTAAATATCTTGTATCTAAGAAGAAATCGGTTGAGTGGTTTCCAATTTTCAAAGAACACGCTGATCTAATCATGCGAGACAGCTAACATATTGAGACCGCGGCTTCTTATTCCAACATAAACTCGTGCTCACACACATCCGTATCACTTATCTGCTGTTATAATTTTGCCTTTTCCGTTACAACTATGGTTTGTCAAAGGATACTTCATTTTAAAATACTATACTTAAAAGTGAAATTGTTCTATAGACTTCAAGATGTCACAGGTCCAAATGTCTTCCATAAATGTAATTGAAATATTTAATCCATATGGCGATAACACTGGCTGAATATGTATTACAAGAAAATGTCACGTTGGAATCCAGTGCCTCATTCATGAGCAAGTCACACTGATGATCGCTATGAGGGTTTATTAACATTGTAGCCTATTAACCCGGAGGTTCTACACCAATGTCCTCTCAACACGTACATTATAATATCATCATTGACCATCGCTAAATATTTTCATGCTTAAAATCATAAAATGTATTGAATGGCCATAGGGCCAGTAAATAAAGGTTTGGTATGGATGCTCGATCATTTTTTAATTACGTATATGAAAGATGTTACCTCTTCAGAAATACGCGAATTTTCCATGGCAACAAATAAACAAAGGTTCATAATAATATTCACTTTTTTATTAAATAAAAGTGCAATACACACGAATATCCCAAGCGCATTTTCCGGTTTCAAACACTGTTACAAACTTAAATTTGTTTTATAAATTAATTATGGAAAGTAAAGGGAATATTCTATCATGAGACGAACACTATCCGTTATTTTACAAATATAGTTTAATTGTTAAACGAGGTTTTGTTTATTATTTACATTTAAAACGTTTTAGGCCTGATCAAAATAAAATAATAATTTTAGGCTAATTAATTGATCTTCAGGTATATTTTACCGCAGCAAAAAATAATTCCGATAATCCATATTTCCAATGAACTACTTTCCAAGGGTCGAAACTGTTCAGTTTAATTTAACGAGATGCGGTTATTCACATACACTGTATGTGTATGCAAATAGCTCAAATTACAACGAACTGGGATTAGGAACAAAAAGAACCTATGGTAATTTCTTTACAAAAAGATATTTTACACATAAATATTCACAGTAATATAGTTTCTATTCAATACAACTCACGCTGTTATTTTACATGAAACAGTACCGTCCTCTTTGTGTGAAACGTCTATATTGCAGTCTGTGACGAACAACCATCAGATCCTCCAATAGTGGGCAGTTCTTTTGCTTTGCATCCTTTCGCGAAAAAAACCCCGCATTTCTGAATTAGGGAAAATAGCATGTTATTTATGATAGTTCACAGGAAATTCTGTATCAGAAATAACAGGCTATCATTTTTTTATGAGCTCTCGTTTTCCGACGTGTGGATTATAAGAGCCGAGTTCGGTTTGTGTTTTTTCAATAACTGGGTAATTTTCTCATCGTCTGAGTTTGGATCTAAAGGCTTGTTGTAGTCATCGTCGTCGTCTTCGTTTTCTGAGGCCCCCTTTAGCCTCTCGGTCTCGGAATCCTGCTTCTTCTTTGCCGAGGCCATTTCAGCTGCGTGTCGCTTCCTCCACTTCGTTCGTCGATTTTGAAACCACACCTTTTAAAAATCAAGTAAAATAAGTCTTAATATATATATAACAAAATTGCCTGTGCTTTACAATATGAATAATAATTAATATTATTCATATAAACGCAAGGATACATATGAGAAATAATTATAGAGCCACGTAAATACATAAGTAAATAAAAAATAAATCACCTGTCAGTGTACAGCTCTCCCACAATCACAATCACGCCACAAAATTAGTCTATATATAGTCGTTACTCCATAAATATATATACAAGTTGAATGCTTTTTACACAATCATTTCTGAAAATGTTTCATTTGCATGTAAAAATAAAACTATCTTTGTCCTGTAGAATATACTCTGCATTCAATATTTCTGAATTCATTTCGAAAGGGTAGACTTTGCATATACAGTATAATGAAAATATCACTTGTCAACGGTCTAACAAGTGTGCATAACATTTCGTGCACTAGACACAAACGAGCGCGAGCGCATACCTTAACTTGGCTCTCCGTCATCCCTAAGGAGTAAGCCAGGCGAGCGCGCTCCGGTCCCGCTAAATATTTCGTTTGTTCAAAAGTCTTTTCCAGAGCGAAAATTTGCTGTCCCGAAAACGTGGGTCGTGTGTGTTTCCTCTTTCCGTCCTTGTCCAGCAGCACCGAGTTTTGATCTAGAGAAGTAAACGGTCATCGCAATTTAGCTTAAAGATCCTGTAGCCTCCGCATTTAAAAGTGTACAACTGACCACGTGCGTAACAGGTTATACAAGAACTTTTAAATGAATAAGTCTTAAGTATCTTTAATAAGTAGGCCTACTATAAATAATATACCCACATTCCACATTAAAATATAAATGATGAATTATGGATAGAAATCGCCTCAAATAAGCAATTATCTGAATGGTAGTACTTACGAGGTGAACACGCAAATCTTGCATCTCTCCAGTGTGGACTTTGCACAACTCCAGGCCAAAATATCGGGGTCCTGCCTGGAAGGTCTGTCAGAGGTTTCGGGTAGCGCGCCACGGCCACGGCCGCCGCCCCGGGGGTGAAGTAGAGACCCGGCGGCGGCGGCGGACTCAAGCTACTGAAACGGGGAAGTGCAGACAAGATTCCACCGGGAGAAGAGGCAGCGACTGCCGCGGCAGCTCCGGAGCACACAATCGAGGGGCGACTGAGAATATCGTTTATTCCGTGTGGGGTAGCGACCCCACACTGCTGGGTTGATCCAAGGCTTGAAAGTCCAGTTGATGTTTTGATCCCCGGGGAAGAGACTGGGATACCACCTGGGTTCGGAGAAGTGGATGTCGGTGAAGTGGATGATGCTGGTCCGTTAGAAGATAACGGGTAAGCCGGATAAAGTGGCGTTTTCATTTCGGTCATACTATGTAGAGCGGCTAATGGTGGAGTGTTGAGAAGGAATGCGCTCTGGCGAGATCCGTCCATTTGCCCTACAGCTAACATAACCAAGAAACTGCAACTCGGTCAAAATATCTTAGAAGAAAAGCAAGTGCTTTGAAAATTGTGCTAAAAAAACAGTTCTTTTAGACTTGTTCTGATAATTGATTCTTATCTTCCTTGTCTCTTTTTTTTAAAACGCCAGTTTGACAAAAAATAGGTTATTCTTCATCAGAATGAGCAAAATTGAAAATGCTAATAAAAATCATTGCAATATTAAACTAAAAAAAAACACGTTTGGCGGTTTCGTTGAAAAAAAATCCGAATCAATCAGACCGCGGCGTAATACCCATCTTCACAAGCAAAATCCAGTTGCTTCGTTAAAACATTGCAAATCTTGAAGATACAGCATTCTAACGGAGTGGTCTGTCTGCTCGCAAGAGATGCTTGAACACTGCAGTCGCTACGTAACTATCCTACGCTTTGAAATCTATAAATAAAATGGCAGTCTTTCTTAGTAGTTCACATGAAGACCTGGAAGATAATAAAACATTTTCATCAACCTGCTGTCTTTTGCTGCAAAAGTCAAAACTTTGAGAATGTCCCTTAGAAAGTGGAGAGGCTCATTCTGATGCGATTGGGTAAACCCTGCAGTGACGTAGTCCATGTCAGCTGGAAGTGCCAACTGAATTTAGGAGTCTGTTTTCATTGGTTCTCTATCACCGCTTTAATTTGCACATTAAAAGAACTGCCATCCACTATTAAATATAAAAAGGAACAAAATCAACCTAGTCAATTTGAGATCCATTTTCTAAATAAAGGGACATCTGCGTGTGATCGTGATCACATCAACTGGGCGCCTTTACAAATAGGCCTAGTTAAAAAAAAACCTTTAAAAAGCCTAAAACATGGAGAACCTCCATCAAGTCGGAATACTCATATTTGATCGGAACACTACGTTTATTTCCGTTATCATCTTTTTCGGTTGAATTGGTCAAGAAAGTTTTATGGTGCCACGACAATCTCTACCCCAACGCCCGGAAAGGAATTACAGAAGCTCTGATTTCGATTAAATAAATATAAATTCATGTTAAAACACTGAAGTTTTTTTTTAAGAAATCGTCTGATAGAGATTTGAAGCAACGCAGGCAATGTATTTTATCGATAGCCTAAACATTCTCTCAACGAAGGTTAAAATCAAAACCGGATTAAATATATTGCTTTCCACCCTATGAGAAAGGTTGCCATTCAGTGTCCTAGAGAAAACTAAGATTAACCCAGAGTTCTATAAATATAAAAACACTGAAAGGGTAAAGACTAATGATTAAGAATTAACACCAGGCAGGTGCATATCACAAGACCAGACGACTATTATAAATAACGGGTATCTAATGGATTATTCTCCAACGCTGTTATTAAAATGCCCTAATTTCTAAAACATCCTATATAGGCTACACTTTAGTACAGAAACTTAAAACTATTAATGAAACGTTGCGTTATAGGACCAGTGACCATTGGCATTACCATACAACAAAGAAATACCTTGTAACAAACTTCTCTCAAGCATTAGCGACGGTTTGCCATAAAACAGTATAGCTACTTAAGTGTATGCTATAAAACACGCTCTAAAGCTTTATTCGTCTGCATTTTAAACATATGAATATAATATTTAAAGACCTTTTAGGTAGATATTTCTAAGCAGTCTGAATTTGGGGAACACTGGTATGGAAACGACAGCCGTGTCAATATACGCCTAAAATTATATAGGGATATAAATCTGCATCAATCCAAATCACTGACAACTGACAATTACAGTTAATTTTGAAACTCTGGGGAAAAAAACCCAAAGCAGCTTTCGCACTGCCCAATTTTGTGGAGTCTATTGCCCTCTGGTGGTGAGAAATGAGAACTTCACTGCGTCCCATGCTTATATATTTCTTTTAACTTCCAGAAATCTACATCCGATAAAGATTACATGGACAGCATAGATAACGCAAAGGCACATATAACCCGCTTTATGAACGGGGAAAACACTCAGCATCAAGCATCATTCACGCAGGGGGGTCGAGCTACCAGCACGGAGGGACAAGTCGGCTTTTTGACCCCCGACTAACGCTTCCTGTTGTGGTTCAAACCTGTACAGTTAAACGGAACTTCACTCTGGTTTGTGAACAAGTTTGACAAATGACAATTGACTTTTTTTTTTTACCTCTCCCCCCTCCACAGATAGATGTTGGGCAGTTCGTGATGGGGCACTGGATACCGAATCGCCGATGCGCGCATTACTATCGCCGATACGACATCGTACCGAAGCTTGTATGAAGGGACACTTACCACATGGCCACTGACGTCCTAAGTTTAATCAGTATTTGAGCATGTTGGGTCCGGTTCGTAGGTTTTGGTCGGTCCTGTGTTTCATTCCCTTGTTGCTTCTATATTTTCCACATTTCAAATTTTGTATTAAAGGATGTATGGAGCTTTCACACATACAGCTTATAGATATTACACTTGTATGGTCTTGCGCCATGCAAGTTCAAGTTTCAACAGGTCAACCCCTCCATGCATAGTGCAACCTTTTACTGTAAATTTCCACATAAACAGGTAAATGATTTTATATTCATTGTATAAACACTGATCAAGCCTTAATGAAATATGAAAATGGGGTGTTATATACTTTGCAATGGTAGTTTTTAATCCATGGACACTAATTTCTGCAAAGAACCAGGTGAAGCCTTCAGCACTGATGCTTTCACCCAGTCACACAACAGGAAGAAGACCCAACCTCCACACCAGTCTTCAGCTTCAACACCATCGTTTTGGCTCCATCGTTTAAAAACAAACAAGATTCCCACCCGATATGAACAGCCGTTCTGACCACATGCAGAAACTCCCCAAACAAGATTCCCAGTGAAGCCTCATACAGTTGGAGTTTGTACTCATAGTGCACAAATACATCCATTTAGCAAGAACTTTGAAAATGGGTGTTGAACTAGGAGTTACACGTATTTAAGTTAATGACTTTAGCCAACTAATTTCAAATAACTCTGTACCCATTAACACAGATGTCAACATTTACAGGTGCTTGGTGACCCTGTACAGAACACACCACTGACAGCAACATTTGATCTTGATAACTTCTTAAACCCAAATTGATTTTAACCAGTAAAGGAATAAGGAGATTGATGGATATTTTAATTGTGTTCATATTTATAGAATCTATGAATTTGATTTTAAAGTTTGGTAAGTCTGAGCCCATGTTTAACATGCAAAACCCCAGATGGGTTCTAAGCAGCGAACAGAACAGGCCAGGACACCGTGTGGTACGAAGGTTGTGATTTATTTACATTCACTCCCGCGCCATGAGCTTCTGCTTCTTCAGCTTCTTCTGAGAAACCTAGAAGAGACGAAACACACGGTCAGATCGAACAGAACGTTTCCTGGAGATGCTGCTCCTAACCGACAGCCATGTCACGCTGATTAGCGCAGTTTGGCCATGCTGAACGCAGCTGCTCAGAAACTGGTATTCTTTTCATGAGTAATCCAAAGGTGTCCTAAGTGGTCATCACTACAGCCACAAATAACGTCTACAGCTGGAGGGACTATGGGAAGAAGGTCGTGCCTTTTTCTTCTGGGCCACCTCCTCCTCTGGTTTGGGAACGATCTGCTCCTTCTCAGTGAGGATCATCTCGATGTGGCACGGGGAGCTCATGTAGGGGTTGATGCGTCCGTGGGCGCGGTACGTACGCCTGCGCATCTTGGGGGCTTTATTCACCTGGATGTGCTCGATAACCAGGGAGTCCACGTCCAGACCCTGAGAGAGAGAGAGAGAGGTGCAAAAGGGTCACATGAAGACGGAACAGGCACCACAGCTGCAAGTCAGGAAGACCCATTACGTTATGCAGTTTGGGTTTTTTGTAACCAAGATGGGGAAGAGATGGACAGCGCTTGTGTATTTTCAACTAACGATCTTTCACTCTATTCCATGCGATTGCCAACTGAACCGTGTGGAGTTGAAAAGTAAACTGGATTCAAACGACTGAACTAGGATACAGACAGATTAAGGCCACAGGCATCCTGGGACAAACAGACCCTGCAAAGAGGCAAAGCACCAAAAGATGGTGTTATAAGGTTGATTAAGACACCAACACTACGGATGCCACTACCATAGAGAAGCAAACTTGCCTTATTCCCTTTTATCCAACAATCACTCCATTAAGAGTTAATTACACAGGATACATTACACAGAGACCTTTCCATAGTTTACACAGATGCCTTAGCGCTCAGTCTGCGACATGGTGCACAAGCCCAACTCGTCTCCACATGCTTGGTGCATATTCCCAGTGTGCTGGGATTACCTTAAGCTCGGCGTTACTCTCGGCATTCTTCAGCATATGCAGGAGGAACTCTGCGCTTTTCTTGGGCCAGCGTCCCTGGGTCCAGTTATGCTGCTTTGCCTAAGAGAGAAAACCCAACACGCACTACATTCAAAGCTGACCGACCCAGCCTACACCTGGGTTCTAGCAACGAAACGGGTCGCTCAGATTAACTGTTTTTTGTTTTCATGGAGAACTCCAAAGGTGTCCTAAGATGGTCATCATGGCAACCAAACCCACAGCCGCCTCGTGGCAGAGCTCCGGCTCACCTGCGCGCAGCGGCCGACGCCGCCGTTGTAGCGGCGGAAGGGAACACACTGGTGCTGGACCACCACGTCCTTCAGGTACTTGGTGGCCTTGCGGATGTGCAGGCCCTTGATGGCCTGGGCCGTCTCACGAGTGTTCTAGTGCGGGAACACCACATCACACATGAGCAACCTGCTCAACTACTCCAGCTAACCTGCGTTAGGTGAGAAAGCTGCTCAGAGATTACAGTTCTTTTCATCATTGATCCAAAGGTGTCCTAAGTGGTCATCAATGCAGCTTTGAGACATGATTCTACCTCATTTAGGGAGCTGTGGCGATCAAGGGGCAAAGTAGACCTACGTGTAGGAGCTGAAGCTTAATGATTCAAGTGAAATCAAAACAGGGTGCAACACCAGCACAAATGTGGCATTTAAAGGGTCGACTCCTGACAACGCTGCCTCTATTTGTACATTTTAGAAGTATACATTATTAAAAAGTGTAACCATAAAAAATGATTAAAAAGTGTTTAGCAAACTTGGGATTTGATGCTCATTAGCATCAGGTCTCTACCGAAATCACTCCAGATTTGGCAGTAGAGAGATTTCCAAACTCAATTAGTAGTAAACCTTTAGGGATGGGAATTTTACCTTGAAATGAACACGAAGATTAGAGCCCCGTGACTTGCATGCTGTTAAAAAAAACAAAAAAATTGTAAATCACAAATTTTCGAAAAAGTAAATTTTTCTGAGAATTCAAAGGAACCGGAGCTACTCACATTTAGTCGGGTTCTCGGGGTCTAGCGAGTAGCGGACCATTTCTGCCGGTCTAGAGAAAGAACGGCAATTAGCTCGACTTATAGACTTGAAGCTTAAAACAAACGAAGTTGGCTACCTTGCGCTCAGAAAAGACCACGGGCTGCTCAGACAAACAACGTGTTTTCATGGTGAACTCCAAAGGTGTCCTAAGATGGTCATCATGGCAGCCCGTATCAATGCTAGAATGCTTCGCTAGCTAGCTCACCACAAACCCTACAATATTCTAACACTGGGCCAGAGCGAGTCCATTAATGTTGGTACATTGGTACTCACTACAACCCGTACAGTAGTTTAACAAAATAACCTGCAAATTCAATTACTAATGTAGAACAGCCAACAGGACGCTAGTTAGACACGGCAGACCCGAGCTACCACACGACTGCAAATATCAAAAAAATGCTGTTACACACCGCCATAACTACATATGTTATTAAGTATGAGCAAAATAAACACATACGTTTAACACTCAAATGTAAAAACCTTAAGATGAAATAGATATTGATTGGATATTCCTGTACATTGTATTCACGGCACCATTTTCTTACACTTACATTCTCGGGCCGCAGAAGGGAAGAGGAAGAGCAAGGCATTCTGGGAGAACAAATCCGTTTCCGTCTTCTTCGAGGAGAAATAGCTGTGGTAAAGGGCGTTCTTTTAAAGGGCTAGCGCCACTCCGTGGTAAAATATTATAACTCGTCCTATATAGACTTTAAATATTTCTACACGCTTTTTAAACTTAAAAAAATTTAGAGGTTGAAAAACGTAATCTCATATAAATAAATAAACATGTTGTCTCATTTTTCTAATTCATTCAGTCTATGATAATATTCTGTAATAATAAATAATAATTCTAAAAGGTAGGCCATTAACGGTAACACGCCATTGTGGGGGGTTCACTGGAAAGTTGAAATGAGCGCGTGCAAAAGCCTATTTATACATTAACACGATTTAGCGGATTTTAGCAAAATGTCATAATTTACACGATACAAGAATCTCAAAAAGTTCGGACGGTTGAGGAAAAAAAAAATGGCAACTCCTTGGTGTCCACTAGATGGCAGCCAAGGATAAAATCAAAGCAATGTCATCCATAAATAGGCCCATTACGTCTACAGTTTACAACAGTGGTGTTATTTATAAGTCTAATTATAAGGTTTTATAGAGGGTGTTGACAATACATTTATCTAATTGTATCTTTATGCATATTATAGTAGTTCACCACTTACACTATGGTACTGTGGTCTCTTGCATCTTACGTCTCAACCAAATGACAGATCATACACACACGTCTGCTGACTTGTGAAGAAAGCAGACATGAACGTCTTTCTACCATTGTCCACCTTTCAGTACCCTTCTCACTCTGAGCACAGAAACTTTTATGGCTACTATTAGAAGTCGATTCTGTTACGCTCGCCAAATTCTTGTAGGTCAATAAAGATAAACACTTAATGCTGAGGGACATGGGTCTTGATTTAACATGACTGATGGTGTATGAGGCATTTCCATTAGGTTATTTCATCAGACAAGCCGAATGCGTATCTACTCAATGAATCAGAGCACTTATGGGGCAAAAGGTGTTTGGCAAGGGCTCAGAAATTCTTTCAGAGTGATCCCACTGGAATCAAAACCTCAATACCGCAGCTTTTCCTGTCAAGAGAAAGAATAGTGCAAAGTCTCCTGTTTTCTCTGCGCAAGCTGCTGATTGGTGGAATGCTGCTTGATGGTTTGCTGCATCAGTCACACGCAGCACAGTCTCCTGTTTCCTGCATCTTCCCCTTTTCACCCTCAGCCTCACTAAAGCAAACAATTAAGGTTGTGATTTAGGCCACACTATGCAGTTGTGCTGGATAAACATGGATATATTCTGTATTCTGTGTGTGCATCTGTGTGTGTGTGTGTGTGTGTGTGTGTGTGTGTGTGGTCCCCAAACGAACCTAACTTTAGCTTTCTGGTCTTACAAGAGCTTTGTGCTGATGCACTGAAACCGATGCACTATCGAACTGCTTTCGTATCCTGCCAGTAAATTTGCTGAACCTGGTAGGTTGAATTACGGCGCCCCATGAGAACAACCCCAGAGCACCCTGGGACAGCATTATCGCAGCTCCTGATCAATGTGCACGGGGCCTTTTTTTAACAAGCATTACATTACAGGAAATGTATTTGGCTTGCAAAGGCTTACTGTGTATTACGCCAGTATACTGATGTCTAAAAGGAACAACACAGTTATTACTGTTCAGTCTTTTAATTTGCTGATGTAAAGATCCTTCTTATGCAACACCCTTTTTCTTCCTCAAACACTCAGCATTTTCACACATTTACCCTCTGAATGTCATTGAAATGAAGCAAGAAGGATCCAACAGGTTTGTGTCACACTGTGGCTCTTGTCACGTTTCTGCTGAGTTGTGACCTTGTGTTGCCTTTCCTAGCCAAGCAACACCATTTGTTAGGAGCAGCACATTTCAGTATGTTTTCATCAGTGCTTTTCTCTGAGAAGAGCCATTAGATGAGTTTCCAAAGGATTACGCCATCCATTTTAATGACGTTTCATGAAATACCTTTAACATACATTTCCATTTCTGATGGCCGTGTCCTTGGTGCTGATGCAATTTAGGGTGCCTGTATCACACACACACACACACACACACACACACACACACACACACACACACACACACACACACACACACACACACAGACACTTTATAGCAGATGACTATTAAGCTGATTGATGTGAAAGGCGCTGTGCATGCGGTGATGTCATCACCTCTCTGCAGGGTCGGGGGTCACGGTCCCACTCTCACCTGCTGAAGGTCAGACACACTTAGCCGGGCAGCAGAAGGACCGTGAGGCGTGAGAAGAGATGGGAGCAGTAGCGCGTAGCACATGCAGGGCGGGAGGCGGCGCTTCTGAGCAGAGACCTGTGTGAGTGAGGGAGCGTGTGTGTCTGAGCTGCTGGACCCCTGGTAAGCAGAGAGAGCAGCGTTGCTGTTGAACTGCGTGTGGGGGAGTGGGCACACTGCTGCAGTGAGCATCACTGTTTAGTGCAGAGCCCAGCCTCCCCTCCTCCTCCTCCTCCTCCTCCTCCTCCTCCTCTTCACTGCAGAGAAGCATAGAGGGGAATCGGGGGGAGGGGAGAGTGTTGGAAAGGGAGAGACTGCAGCACTGCAGAAGCTGGGCGTTGGCTCCGGATTACCAGGAGACGAGGCGGGGGGGAGGGGGGGTGTTGCAACAGGACAGACACATCTAGAGCAGTGGGTGGTGTGGGGTGGTGTGGTGGGTGGAGGCCGGCTGGTACAGGGGCAGCACTGTTAACAGGTGCAGTTGTCCATCATCTCGGTGTTCACCGAGCACATCTGGCAGAAAGACCCGTCAAAGCAAACAGAAAGTATAGCTCATTGTTGCTGTTCACTGATGATCTTTAATAAACATGGTCTGTGCTGTGTATGCCGTCGTTCTCATGCCAGCACAACGATGGACACTTGCACTGGGGAAAGTAACGCAGTGGAAGCCAAACTTTTTTATCTTTTTAATTGTTTTGAGAACAATGTGATGTAATGTCCAATAGAAATGAACAAAAACGTGGGCAAAACAGACGTGATACTAGAGCTGAGAAAAAGACCCGCATACCTACAGAGTTCAAGACATTAGATTGAGTTTGTAGATTTTACAGAATTATAACAAGTCCAACCAAATATTCAAGCAAATATTCTGATTAACAAACATACTCTAGTCATCAAAACTGTGCAGGCCTGTGCAGATGTATTGCATTTGTTATCCATAAACTTGCAGCTGATGACTATAAAACAGTGGCTTAGGAGGCAAACTGTTTCAGTGCCAATGTAGGTGCAGTGAATGTGTGATCTGTGTTAATGAAAATAAGTGCATAGCCAATATCTTACTAATCTGTACCAAAGGGCTGTATGTGCAGTACTTTTCCACAGGAATAGAGCTTCATCTGGAAACAGTCCTTGGCATTAAGTTACTGCAGAAGAGTTCATAAACCCTTTTTGCTTTAGTGGAATTTCTCATGAGTTTGCAAGATCTCTCAAAAATGTGAATAAATCAGAAAATGCAGTAGAGTGGGAGAAAGAGAAATGAGATTTCTACCCTGCTAGAAGAATGACCTGTCATTCGACATGTTCTTTAATACGGAAGCACAGACACTGAAAGGGTGACTTTTTTAATATAAACCTCTTCTTTCAGTGAAATACTCTATGTGTACAGTATGTAATCCTGCCAATTGCAACATTGGTTCTTATAGTATGTGAAATCTGAAAGCACCTTATGTTCTCTGAAGAATGAAGCAAGTTTGCCAGGAAAAAAAATGGGGGAAACTCTATTTAGAGGGGGAAAGAGGGGGAAACTGTACTTCATGACTACTGAAAGCTGCACTTGGAGTTATTAAATATTTAACAGGTGCTGTGTGCAGAGGTAGCTGAATGCACGTGTTGGCTTTCATGCTGCAGGGGTTTCAAGAATGCCTTTCTGTTGGGCTCTATGAACACTCCCCCAGGGGTCCTGGACACACACGGGCTCTATGAACACTCCCCCCAGGGTCCTGGACACAAACGGGCTCTATGAACACTCCCCCAGGGGTCCTGGACACACACAGGCTCTATGAACACTCCCCCCGGGGTCCTGGACACACACGGGCTCTATGAACACTCCCCCAGGGGTCCTGGACACACACGGGCTCTATGAACACTCCCCCCGGGGTCCTGGACACACACGGGCTCTATGAACACTCCCCCCAGGGGTCCTGGACACACACGGGCTCTATGAACACTCCCCCCAGGGTCCTGGACACAAACGGGCTCTATGAACACTCCCCCAGGGGTCCTGGACACACACAGGCTCTATGAACACCCCCCCGGGGTCCTGGACACACACGGGCTCCTCCCCCAGGGGTCCTGGACACACACGGGCTCTACACTCCCCCGGGGTCCTGGACACACACGGGCTCTATGAACACTCCCCCAGGGGTCCTGGACACACACGGGCTCTATGAACACTCCCCCCAGGGTCCTGGACACAAACGGGCTCTATGAACACTCCCCCAGGGGTCCGGGACACACACAGGCTCTATGAACACTCCCCCAGGGGTCCATTCCCCCAGGGGCCCTGAACACACAGGGGCTCTATGACCCCTCCCCAGGGGTCCTGGACACACACGGGCTCTATGAACACTCCCCAGGGGTCCTGGACACACGGGCTCTATGAACACTCCCCCAGGGGTCCTGGACACACACGGGCTCTATGAACATTCCCCAGGGGTCCTGGACACACCACGGGCTCTATGAACACTCCCCAGGGGTCCTGGACACACACGGCTCTTATGAACTCTCCCCCGGGGTCCTGGACACACACGGGCTCTATGAACGGGGTCCTGGACACACACGGGCTCTATGAACACTCCCCCAGGGGTCCTGGACACACACGGGCTCTATGAACACTCCCCCAGGGGTCCTGGACACACACGGGCTCTATGAACACTCCCCCAGGGGTCCTGGACACACACGGGTTCTATGAACACTCCCCCGGGGTCCTGGACACACACGGGCTCCTCCCCCAGGGGTCCTGGACACACACGGGCTCTATGAACACTCCCCCCGGGGTCCTGGACACACACGGGCTCTATGAACACTCCCCCAGGGGTCCTGGACACACACGGGCTCTATGAACACTCCCCCAGGGGTCCTGGACACACACGGGCTCTATGACACTCCCCCCAGGGTCCTGGGCACACACGGGTTCTATGAACACTCCCCCCGGGGTCCTGGACACACACGACACGCGGATCCTCCACGGCTGTGTCCTGTGTGGAGTGAGGACAGAGAAGCCCTGCGGTCCCCAGAGAAACCGAAGCTCTGCTCACCCTGTGAGAATCTAGTTCTCAACAATGTGATCCACAAATATCCCTCATGAAAAATGTGGAAATGGGCTATGCATGTCCTGGGCTAAAAGACAAGGGAGACTTCTAGTGATGACAATGACTTTGAAACACAACTCTTAAATATAAATGACATTTAATAACACATTTAATAATTAATATTTTTTTCCTAGTTTTGATCCAGTTTGGGTGTGACCAGGACCCAGCGTATTTGCATAGCTCTCCCCGGTCGTACGTCGGCACACGCCTCCTTCAGCGTGGACCATGTCAGGTCATCTGTGCAGGGTATGTAAAGCCCACCGGTGTTGACAGCACTGAGGGCGAAGAACATCAGCCCCGTCTGGGTATTGTGCAGAGTCATTAGCAGGACAGATGCCGCTTGCTTCTCCATCACAGTGAGAACATGACTAGTGCACCAAGCAGCAGGTGCCCCCCCCCCTCCCCCCTAAGGCTCTGTGTCTCTCTCACACGACTACCTTTAGATTCTCTATGACTTCAATAGCATATTGATGACTCTGTCGATGGGTTTGCCATATTTGCCATGATGCTGGCCTGTTCTGGCCTGTTCTGGCCTGTTCTGGCCTGTGCTGGCCTGTTCTGGCCTGTTCTGGCCTGTGCTGGCCTGTGCTGGCCTGTTCTGGCCTGTGCTGGCCTGTTCTGGCCTGTTCTGACCTGTTCTGGCCTGTTCTGGCCTGTTCTGGCCTGTGCTGGCCTGTTCTGGCCTGTTCTGGCCTGTGCTGGCCTGTTCTGGCCTGTTCTGACCTGTTCTGGCCTGTTCTGGCCTGTTCTGACCTGTTCTGGCCTGTTCTGGCCTGTTCTGGCCTGTGCTGGCCTGTTCTGGCCTGTTCTGGCCTGTGCTGGCCTGTTCTGGCCTGTTCTGACCTGTTCTGGCCTGTTCTGGCCTGTTCTGGCCTGTTCTGGCCTGTGCTGGCCTGTTCTGGCCTGTTCTGGCCTGTTAGGTGTTGTTGCTCATGCTTCATGCATTTAAGTTGCTGCTTAAACATACTGAATATTTCTGTGACATTTCTGTGACTGCTAGGAGTCACTGGCCTTGGATGTTGCTTTTGCAAGGCAGTTTTCCATGAGGGATTCTGATCATACAACAGACCATCTTCCCCCATTTCTGCTCTAGTGTCCTTCTAAGACACAAAACCTTTAATTTTGTGCTCTTTTCTCTAACAGTAAATGTGAAAGTTAATCAATACATTCAACAGAGCTCACATTTATCATCTCTCTACGCTTCTCTCTCTCCATTCTTCTACTCATTGTTCTCTCTTTCTTGTGTCCAACCCTTTCCTCACACACACACACACACACACACACATGCACGCAGGGAGCCTGTACAAGCAGTTCCAAGGTCACTTCAGGCTATAGGAGACTATTATCTAAACTAAACAGCAATGGCTGTAAATAGGAAACATGCAGTCACCATAAACTAACTCCATTTATGGTAACAAAGCCAAACCGACTCTTCCTTGCAGCTGAATCAGCATCATCTTCTTGCCAAAGACAGTCAGCACTTTACGGGGAAGCTGCTTCAGCGCTTGTGTTTTGACTGACCAACAGAGGGCAGCGTTATCGTTGCAGCAACGTAAAAGTGCACCACCAAAAACAAGCACACGCACACACACACACTCTCTGTCTTTCACACATGCGTACACACACACAGTTAGACCAGCATACAAACGGGGGAGGGGGCAGGAATGAAGGAGCTCTGCGGTGCAGAAACCCGCCCGCCCCGTTATCAATTACCCCTCCATCTCTCCCATCACAAAGCAGGCAGGGAGCCTGCAGGCGCACCACACTCGCAAGCCTGGCGGCCAGGACATGGAACGCAGTGCTGCAGGACACTGCAGGACACTGCAAGACATTACAGGATGCTCCAGGACGCTGCAGGATGCTGCAGGACACTACAGGACACTGCAGGACGCTGCAGGATATTGCAGGACACTACAGGACACTGCAGGATGCTGCAGGACACTACTGGACGATGCAGGACACTGCAGGACGCTGCAGGATGCTGCAGGACACTACAGGACACTTCAGGACGCTGCAGGACACTACTGGACGATGCAGGATGCTGCAGGACACTACAGGACACTGCAGGATGCTGCAGGACGCTATAGGACACTGCAGGACGCTGCAGGACACTACTGGACGATGCAGGATGCTGCAGGACACTACAGGACACTGCAGGACACTGCGGGATGCTGGCTCCCA
The DNA here is from genome assembly GCA_020368025.1 of Brachyhypopomus occidentalis. Lineage (NCBI taxonomy): Eukaryota > Metazoa > Chordata > Actinopteri > Gymnotiformes > Hypopomidae > Brachyhypopomus > Brachyhypopomus occidentalis. The sequence goes on from JAGXOD010000008.1 coordinate 1,013,566, forward strand.
CAGCCCGCCCAGCCTGGACGTGTCCCTGCATGGGCCTGCTGAAGACGAGACTCCATACCGCACTTCCGTAATACAAGGTACACAGTCCAAGTATTGGGGCTGAGCTCTACATGGTGCAGCTGGGTGCAGGCGTGAGCTGGACGGCTGGGCGTGGTGGCCAGCGGCCCAGAGCCGCCGTACTGCAGTGAGGAGCAGCACGTGGTCAGTAGCACCGGGCTGAAGAAGAACACTGCACCGCCACTGTAGTTAAAGCTAAATCTGCCCCGCCCTGTATACACACCCCACAAGGTACTAGTGTTTGCTACTCAGCACTAAAGGTACCGCATGCAATTACAGTAAGTCCTCTGTGCTATTCATACAGCGCTGCAGATGACAGCTGACACACACATAAACGTTACGTAATACAAGCAGGAGGAGAAATGGCCACATGGCCACATGAACACACACGTACACCTGCACCATAATGAGGCTACATGTCTGTGGGCTGCTTGACTGGTCACTGATAAACTGACACACTGACCATGCTGCTCTCCTGCCATTACAACATCCCAGCACTCCTGTTTCATTAAGACTCTGTGTCTCTGTGTTGTTCTCATCCTCCTCTGGCTGGCGTCCGTGACGGCACTAATGTCAAGAGTTATGTTGTCATGCTCTGCTGTGCCGTCAAAAGAATCACATTTAAAGACCCCAGGCCTTAGGTGCGAGTTACAGAGTTACATAACAGCCTCAGATACGATTCTATCTCCTGTATCTGCAGTGAGGGGAAGAATATGTGTCTGTCTGGGTGTGTGAACATACAGCTGCTCTTCCTCCCGTTCTGCTGCAGAGGCTTAAACTCCAGATAAATAATGACTATCAGCACCAGTCAACGCTGCCCTCCCACACACACACACACACACACACACACACACACACACACACACACGTCTGCAGCAGGCTGCACTCACACCACTGACACCCCTGACAGTCGGGTATATCACCTTTTTTGTTAACTTCAGCTTAAGCTACACACCCTGCCTCTGCACACGCCACAGCGAAGACCCTCAGTGAGGCGTGTGTGTGTGTGTGTGTGTGTGTGTTGTGGGGGGAGGGGCAGACGCAGATGAGGAGCGGGAGATCTGACTCCTAACCACACCTAGCAGCTGCTGACAGGCAGAAACAGCTTCCCAACGAGAACATTAACAGGCATCCGCCCTGTTTCCTCCCAGCAACCATGAAGCGGCAAACAAATGCGACATAATACAACACCAAGATATGCAACATGATGCAAGAAAAGAGCAAACTCAGTCATACAGCACCAGACAATATTGACATAGGCTACAAACCACGCTTCCTTTCAAGTCCAATTAGAACTGAAGGTCCTACGTTCACTGTATAGCCTGTATATGTGTTCTAAATGCAGGTTATATCTTTTACCAAGGTCCACAGACAGTGTCATATAATATACATTATTTCAAAGCTTCTCCATTACGTGTGGCACCAGGTGTTCATTACTGCACTATTAAAAGCTGTAGGCAAGAGAAATGCTCGATTCTACCCAGTACAACTACTATATATCTGATTATTGCTGATTCAGAGGTTTGAGAGACAGGCCAAAACAGAATGCAAACAGAGTGGAATTTCAGAGGCAGACAGAGAAAGAGAGAGAGAGAGAGGAATAGAGAGGGGGGGGGGAGAAAAAGAAAGGGAAGGAGAGATAGACCCAGAAAAGAGAAGGAAAGAGAAAGAGGCAGTATGAGAGAAAGAGAGAGAGAGAGAGAAAGTGATATGGAGAGAGAAAGAGAAATAGAGAGACAGAGACTTGGAGAGAGGGAGAAAGGAGAGTGACTCTGCAGAAAAACTGTGATGCCAATTTACTCACTGGCAGACACAGAAAATGAAGCAAAAGAAAGAGGACAGGTAGAATTCAACACCTTCAATAATATAATCCTCATACAAAGTTCTCACTAGCCATTTTTTTAGAATTTTACTGTAATGTGTGGGAAGACAGTAATTGTATTTTAAGTCATTACTTTAGCAGTCCATATGGGAGAAAGAGGGAGAGAGAGAGAGAGAGATTGGGCTTTTTTCATGTCCTCAGTGACCCTTAGATAGAAAGAGAGACAGAGCAATGTGGAAGGAATATTCAGAGGCAGACATACCTAGTTTGACAGACAGACCTAGTTTGACAGACAGATCTAGTTAGCTTGAGGCTAAAGTGAACCCATGTCATTCCTTCAGCCCAAAGTTTGGCTGATTTTGACACATGTTGCAGCTGTATTTCTGGTGTGAAGCATAAAAATGCAGATCCTGATCACCGTGGCTTTAAAAACAGTCTGGAGTCTTGGTCCTCCAGATCCTGGTGCTTTAATTCAGGCCCAAATACACAGCAACATGTGCTGGTGCACATGCCCTCATCCCCCTCACCCCCCTCACCCCCCTCGCCCCCCTCACATCAAAATCAGCAGGTAAGACAGCGCTGTGAGTAGCAGCGGAGAGAAGAAAGAGGTAAAGCATGACGGGACACAGCAGATCCTTTATGTGCCATCATCTATACGCCAACCTAAAGAAATGGCTCAGTGCATTCTGGCTATTCCACTGGCCCAAATGACCCAAAACCCAGTTTACCGCTCAGCCGTGTCACGTACACAACATGTTCATTACATAACACATGAAGAAGTCACCCCTACCCAAACCGTGTCTGCCTTCACAGAGGTAAGACAGGTAAGCACTGGGTACATTGAATCAGATTATAATAAACCAAAAATTCTGTTTATGCCAAATCACAATGAACCAGACTTAGAGGAGTTTTGCATTGTGACACCATTTGAGTTACTACATTTTCAACAAAACATAAATTGTTTTAGTTTTGCTCTGTGTTCACTACAGTACTGCAGCACCCACAGGTCTATTTGTACCAAGCTTTGCAGTCACTTCTCTTCTGAAGGCAAAGTTGTCTGTCTCACACAGATGCATCATTATCTGGTCCCAAGAGCTGGTGGATTGGAGCTATATACTGTACATACAGTACTAGCGGTGCCACCCCTGTTTTTGATTACCATCTGGAAACTATCTTAGAAATGTTTAAATTTTTTAAAATAATTATTGAATAATTATTGAATAATTATTGAATAATAATTCAATAATTATTAAAGTTCACACTGTGAATTACTGAACGCCAGAATTGTGTTGGTGCGGTGACAAATCTAGGGTTTGTGGTCAAAAATCTGTGTGATATGGCCTAATATGAATTATCTCGTAATTTAACTTATACTAGAAAACTAGTAATCACTGTAAAAAGAAGGAACTTTATATGATTTACTTTATATACATTGATATACATTGTAGGAGTTATGCAATGTGTTTGGGTGCACAATAGCACTACCTACTGTCCAACTGGACTGGCATTGTTCGCCCCAATCGCAGGATGGACGAATCGCAGGAAGGATTCTGTTTTATTTACAGCTGGAGTTGCGCAGTACTAACTGTCTGAAGTGAAATCTTGGTAAAGTGTTTTCAACAATACGCCCTTGAATGTTTGCTAGATTTTCAAGCACTGCATAATTCCATATGTGTAATTGCGTAGTTTTGTATTTTCACTATTACGCTAAAATATGGAAGCGTAAAATGTGTGTGTGTGTGTGTGTGTGTGTGTGTGTGTGTGTGTGTGTGTGTGTGTGTGGATTGGGGTCTCTGTTGTTTTCTTTGTTGCCAAATGTCATCCAAATGTCATCCAGTATTGGCTACTGCCAGGAACAGAGAGAAAATATTATGGTCCCCAAGAGCTGTATTGTGCTGACACAGACAACTCTGATGTGATCTTCTAGAGCTCTCACCTGATCACAAACTCCAGCCCTTATTGGTTTTGCTAAATCATGTGGCCACACAGCCCATTGCTCTGAAATATACCTCAACTAAGATGATGCAAGGTCAAAAATATATATACCCCTCCCACCAAGCGTGGCTGTCCACAAAATGTTGTGGGTTCATCTCCACGCCAGCAGCTTTTCAGGAAAGTAGAAAACTTCATAGTTCTCATTATTTGGACTAATGTTTGTTAAAACACTTAGAAGTCAATTATCAATTATTTTGTAAGAAACTGAGATCAGAGCACTCTAACCACCCTGGCAGAGTGCCTTTACATTCAATGTTGTTCAGGTGTCTTGGTGTCACGGTAAATTTAAATGTAGCACTTTTTGCATACAAATTCCTAAAATAAGGAGTAAGAAGAGAGAGAAGAGGAGAGAGAGAGAGAGAGAGAGGGAGAGGGAGAGAGAGAGAGAGAGAGAGGGAGAGAGGGAGCTGCTGATGCATTGCAGATAAACTGCAGATCCCGGGTAGCCCCTCCCCTCCATTCCTCTCCTCGTCCGCCCAGACGCTCCCTATGACATCATCACTGCCTCCACCCTCGTCCTCAGCTTCACAGCTTGGCTGAGTGTGAATCACTGGCTCCCTCTGTGTCCAGAGGCCCAGACTAATGGCTCTGATGACACCCTAGCACACTGCCTAACCTTGTCTGGCTGTCCAGGACCTGTCCAGCTCTTCCTTCTATGACGTTAAAGCACATCCATGACATGTGAAGATGTCCAGCTGCCACGATCACTGACGAGAGCGGCTCGGTCACCTTCAGTCGTGCATGGGTTTAATAATCAGTGCACTGCCTGTAATCATGACAGCATTTCATATTCTCCTGCTGTAACTCCTAATGTTCTCGCTGCCTTTATTCTTGCACTGGTCCTAAGACTCTTAAGCTCTGATGTCTGAGACCTTGCGTCAGCTTGAGCCGGGACAGGATGAGAACGTCACTGTGCTCCTCACACAGAACTGCACTTTAAACACACTCTGTCATTTATGTAGCATTTAGCAGCTGTGACAAGTGTCTATCTTGTATACCCCGTCAATATATTGTTAGATGTCATTAATGCAGATATTTTATTTGTTTTTGTATTGTCATTGGTGACATTGCCGAAAGAGGTCAAATTTAAATTCGTTTTTCCATTAGCTAGTCAGATGGATTTGATGACTGTTCTTACGCTTTGCGTATTAGCAGAAAAATACTTGTCATTTTCCGAGGGTGAAAAATGCTTCGTCATGGTCTTGCATGTGCTCAGCCTCTTCCACTGAACTATAACATCTGTAGTCCTTACGCTCATCAGTCACTGTAGTTCAGACCTGTCTAGAATATCTGCTTCCTGTAAGAATTAAGCAATATTTTGGCTTGTGCTGAAATAAAATAAGTCTAATAATGTTTTTCCTTTTCCTTATTACAGTATGGAAACTCCATTGTGACAATTTAACCAAATTAACCAAAGTACAATCCAAACTACAATCTTAAAGCATCCAGCAGCAGTGAAAGTCTACAACATCGTAGTACATGTGATATATTGAAGCTCTCATTTCCCAAAATAAAATGATCTCTGACCGCTGAGACCACCTAATGCTTTATGCACTAATTCTCAGCTGCATGTTCTCTGCAGTCCTTATCCGTGCGGGTGTATAGAGAACTCTCCGCATAGATAGGAACATAACTGCCTTCTAAATGAGCTCACCGTGGTGTATGGTCTAGGGTCTTTAACTCGATTAAATAATTCAATACACATTTAACACACTTTCTCACAGAGCGGGAAAAAGAAAAACAGAGAGAAAGTCAGATGGAGAGAAAGAGAAGGCGAGTGAGATGGCGGCGGACATTTTAGTTTATCTACAGCTGTCTGGCCGCCTTTTCCCTACACATCTCAGTCTTTTTGTCTTTCATTCCATCTTGTCACATTTGTACACTACAAGTTCAAAACAAAATGATGTGACACATCCAAGCCCAGAACATTAAAGGGACATGATGCTTTGAAGGCCCATCTTATTTACACACAAAACGTTTGTGTTACTGTTTGTGAGGCAGGTTTCCTCTCCCTAACACTGTCAGACCGTTTAAACCCTGCACCCCAGCAGCTGCATACCTACACACACTTGTCTGACTAATGAGTTTGGGTCCTGCTCATAGTATTGACTGTTGCCATGTTCTCTTCACTTCTGGGTTCCTGTATCGATGTGCTGATTATGTGTCTTCATCTAGACACCAGCCCCTGGGGGACTGGAGTAAGGCACAGCTATATATCACCATCACACACACCTGCAGGGCTATCTCTATCACTTCTGGCCCTTACTTTCCTTCTTGCTCCAACACACACACACGCACACGTACATAAATTGTGTTATCCTCACTGTGCCTCTGTAAATGAATAAAGCATGATGTTCAGGGAAAGATCTTTAGCTTAGGCAGGTGCAGTGAGTTCAGCGGCATTCTGAACACACTTATACAGGGTCCTGAGATGAAGACAAGCTTCACTAGATGATTATATTTGCTTACCACCTTGTCTAGCAGCAGTAAAACGTACTACTTTATGTGTCTTCATTATTTGCTGAGTCACTGTATCTTGTTTGAATGGAGAGGAGCAGCAGAACCTCCTAAGGGGCAGTTTACTGGAAGCTATTGTGGTGAGACCTGAATCCAGAGCTAACACTTCTTTCTCTTCATTTACAGTAGTTCAGTATATGGCCAGAAACCTTATCTTGCAACCTACAACTCCTGCAAGCCACAGTGCAGCGCAGAGCCAGACTTCATATCTCTCACTGCCATCCAGGTTTCAGAGCAATATTTTGCAGAGCAACTACATTCTCAGCAATTCTACTCAGAAAAAAAAACATTAACACGAGCAAAAGAATCACTGTAGTGGCAAATAAGTAAATTTTTAAAGGAAGTCCATGTTCTTAGATCTTTGAGACTGAGTTCAGTTTAGGCATACGCTCATAAACACGTGAGTGTCTCTTTGCTCATATTCTAAGCGCTCTTCCCTGCATCTTCGGTCTCCATTGATATTCCATGAATCTGCACTGCTTGCTGCAGCGATAAATCAGGCCTCTCCCTCCGCACTTGCCTCATCACTGCCACGCTGATTGCAAGCCTGCATCGCCACCGGTCTGAAGCCACATTAGCAATAACTCGTGGACGACAGTCAGGTGTGTTCCTGCTGCAGACCCGTCTGAAACACTTCCAAGCGCTCTGCAGTGTTCAAAATGGGCCTGCATTGAATCCTAAAGCACTCCAGCTCTCTGCCCACGCACCACCACAAAAGCACCTTGAGCTGGGCTGATCTGCACATGGGGGGTTGATCCTTGGCCAGGGCTGACAGAACAGGCAGAGCCACTGCTGGGGGCTGCCTGGAGCCATGGAGAGATGTGCAGTGTCATCAGCACCAGTGCTGCTACCGCTGCACCCGCCCCTGCCCCTCCCGCCCCTGCCCCTCCCGCACTCCCAGACTGCCCCGCCTGGGACTGGGGCGGATCTCCCAACCACGCCAGGCTCCTGTTACAAAGGATTAAAATATCACGAGGAAAGGCTACAACGGACATAACTGAATCAACTGAATAATTTGAGTGAGATGTCTTGAAATGTGAAAGACACACAGGCACTGCCAAACGTAGAGCCGGCCTGGGCTGTATTGGGATGAGGAGAGCAGGGTGTCTCTCTGCACCATCACTGTGCTACCGCAGACTAGCCGTGCTCATCAGACGTGTTCAGACTGAGCCTCCGACATACGGTCTACTCAGACTGGCATCAACACCAAAGAGGGAGACCAGGGCTCGAACATATAACGGAGGAAAAGAAGTGTACAAATGTTTTTACAAATGCAAGAATCAAGTTTTTTTTTGTGGTTTCTTTTTGGGGAGGGTATTTTATTTTATTTTTTCCAAATAAAAAATGGGGCATCATTTTTAAGGTTTCCATGGAGAGATGGGAAGAGTTCAACATGATTTATATGCTTAAGAACACATATATCTGTGAAGAGTTAAGAATCTACAAGTCTACCTAAAAATGTATTGTATCTATTATATAATGTATCTATTAAAATGTACCTAAAGCAAAACATAAGAATGTAAATGGGTCATTAGCATTTACATTTTCCCCATGGGCAGTTTTGCAGGACTTTAATACAGCATCCAGTTCTGTATATACAGAGGTTTGCTTGCACAGCTGATGAAGGACCCCTGTCCAAAACATTGTTTCTCTGGAAACTCCTCTCTCTCTCTCTCTCTCTCTCTCTCTCTCTCTCTCTCTCTCTCTCTCTCTCTCTCTCTCTCTCTCTCTCTACATATATATACATAAAATGAGTCCAGAGCATTTTTCTGCAGTCAGAAGAGTAATTCATCAGTTTGCTTATACAGCCAAGATTAGAATGTTCATCTACTGAAAGGTAATTACGTGGGATTCGATGTGCTGGAATTAATCTTCCTGTTCCCCCACCCAGCGTATCCATACCGATTCTAATTAAAGTTGACACAATAAACTTGATGAAGGACACTGGCCTGCTCGAGCTAGTCTATCCCATTTTTATTCCCATATTTTTAAACATTATGTAAAATTTAGAGACTAGTTATGCCCTGTGTGTTTGTAAGGGGAATGACATTTGTTGGTTATTTAACTTTATGTTTAACATTTTAGCATATTAAAATATTAATAGGCCTACTGAAACAAAATTTTAGTGTAATAAAATTGATTATTGATATTCACTATCATAGAGTTAAGGAAAGTGATCAGATTATAAATCTTCAATATTCAATTATAATATTGTATTAAATGATAATACAATTTGGGCTGACATAAAAACGTCTCATATTCTAGACACTGAAAGCGTAATTGTTACATATATCAATGTGTGCTAATTTTATTAGCTATTTAAATATTCGCTAAAACACGTACAGAAGGGTCTTGTCTTTAATAGCTGCTGTCCATGGTGCTAGGCACATGCTCAGGGGTATGATTGTACGTGTAGACGCTGTCCAAGGTATTCGTAATACCAGGCTATTTAAATCTTTGACATTTTAACGTTTCGGTTAAATCTTCTCGTTGAAGTGTGATATCTACATTCCGCATTTTGCTAAATTCAATCTCTTAACTATACCAACCGATGGGTGTATAACTATTACATAAAATATATGTTAACGCATTCTCTGTTCTCCTTTATGACATTTCGCTGCCTCAGAGACGGGCCCACCCACAAGACCGTATTCCGTTTGACCGGGATGCTGAACCACTGATAAAGTGAGTCTATGGATAGCTGTCGGGACCCTCCCCCTTCGGTGGATCAATGGTCCAGTCAAAATAACCCTACGCGTTTTCGCAATAGCGCCTCCGGTATATAAAGTCTGCAGACGAGCTATCCGTCGCTGTGAGAGCCACACACACCGGCACGCATACACACCACACGCCTCCACTTCACACTGCCCGTTTCATCTGCACGGTAACACTGCGTCTGTCCGGATGAGTTACCCGGTAGACACTTTAGGAAGTCCCTTCCGGAGAATAATGGATACGAGGACAAGCTACAGCCGCAGCAGCGGGTCACCATCCAGCGGTTTCCGCTCCCAGACCTGGTCCCGAGCTAGTCCGAGCTCCTCTATAGCTTACAAGAGGACCGTCAACGTCCCCGTTGCCAGAGCCTACAGCTCAGCTGTGCTTAGCACGGCCGACAGCGTTGATTTCAGCCAAGCTTCCGTTATCAATGGAGACTACAAGCGCATTAACGAGAAAGAGCAACTCCAGGGTCTCAATGACCGCTTCGCCGTGTACATTGACAAGGTGCACTTTCTGGAGCAACAGAACAAGCAAATCGAGGAGGAGATCCAGGCACTGCGGCAGAAGCAGGTGTCGCAGTCCCAGCTGGGCGAACTTTATGATCAAGAACTACAGGAGCTGCGTTCCATGTTGGAGCAGATTCACCATGAGAAGGCGCAAATTCAGCTCGACACAGATCACATTGAAGAGGATATTCAGCGACTTAGGGATCGTCTCGATGAGGAGGCACGAATCAGGGACGAAACAGAAGCCATTATCCGTGCACTGAAGAAGGACATGGGAGATTCAACACTCGTTAAGGCAGAGCTGGAGAAAAAGGTTCAGTCGCTGCAGGACGAGATCGCCTTCATCCGCAACAATCACGAGGAGGAGGTGAACGACCTGCTCGCGCAAGTGCAGGCGTCGCAGATCACCGTAGAGAAGAGGGACTACCAGAAGACGGACATCACCGAGGCGCTCCGCGAGATTCGCTGTCAGCTGGAGGGACACTCCATTCAAAACCTTCAACAAGTCGAAGACTGGTTTATGTGCCGGTATGCTAAACTGACGGAAGCTGCAGAGCAAAACAAGGATGCCATTAAATCCGCTCGGGATGAAATCGCAGACTACCGCCGCCAGTTGCAGTCCAAAACGATCGAACTGGAGTCCGTGCGCGGAACCAAGGACTCGCTGGAAAGACAACTGAATGACATAGAGGACCGACACAACGCCGATCTTTCCAGCCTTCAGGTAAATAGCTAATAACTTATTTCATACATTTACCCATTAAATTGATGATTAAACGTATTTATATTAGCAATGTAATGAATTTTAGCAAACGGTGTCTAGAGTTCCATGAAGACTGTTAACACAGAAAACCAGTTAGTTAAATTTTGTATAGCTTATTATTTTATAGCATTAGATAGATTTTGGACGTTTTGATTCATGTAATAGGCCTATTTCTCTTCATTTCAATTATGATTAAACGAGTTAAAACTAAAATTATAATCACGGATTATGATTAGCCTACGTGTATATTGGTTGGGCGTCCACATTAAATATAGTCCACATAGTCGTTAAAAATGTGGGGGGAAAATTCTGCATAGCCGAACCCAGATCACGAAAGAGGTGCAGTGGTATCATATTTCAAAGGGTTAAAAGGGGGAAAGAGCCGACGCTATTGAGTCTCCACTGTTCCGCTGAGTCAGAGCAGAGACGGCAGTTCCTTATTGGACCCGTCCTGAAATCACCCCATTCAGCCAATGCTTTTCATGCATTCAAAGTATGTCCTTCAAACAATGTAGTTAGTACAGTAAGGCGCAGAAAGGAAGGGTTCCGCAAGGGAGTGAGATAAAGTCTAGAAGATAAATACATAAATACATAACTACAACGAAAATAACCGTTTGTTCAGTCACAAATAAGTAATTAATCAAACACAGGCCCACACGTAGTCACGCGTTTTCCTTGAATGAAAACATTTTCAGCAATGTATTAACGCATTTTCCACCACATTTTCTCTTGCTTTAAGCCCTTGCTAAACTTGATGTATTGTGTTTGCAACGCCAGGAAACTATCCACCAGCTGGACAACGAGCTGAAAAGTACGAAATGGGAAATGGCTCGACACCTACGTGAATACCAGGACCTACTGAATGTCAAAATGGCGCTTGATATAGAGATTGCCGCTTACAGGTAAACAGCAAAGAAACATAGCAACAGAATTTAGTTAAACATTTCTGATAAAGTATAATAATAATTTTAAATGTTTGAATTTTAAGATAATTTCCAAGTCTAAGGTTACTTCTCATTTTTCTTTTAAATGTGTTTCAAATGTGTTTTATGTGTACGCTAAACATGTCAGTTCCCGATCTGCTCATTTAGGAAACTACTTGAAGGAGAAGAGAACCATTTCAGCACCTTCCCATACCGCCAGGTGGTCACCAAAGGGCCTAAGGTGAAATCTGAAGCCCCCAAACTGAGGGTGCAACACAAATTTGTGGAAGAGATCATTGAGGAGACCAGGGTGGAGGATGAAAAATCTGAGATGGATGAGGCTTTGGCAGAGTTGGCAGAAGAAACCGCTGCAGAACAGAAAGATGACGAGGGCCAGGATGAAGGTGAGGCTGAAGAAGAGAAAGAGGAAGAGGAGGTTGAGGGAGAAGAGGAAGAGGAAACTGTTGCTTCAGCCCAAGCTGAAGTGAGTGCCAGTGCTCCTGTAGAGAAGGCTGAAGATGCTGAGAAAGAAGAGGGTGATGAGGAAGAGGGGGAAGAAAAGGGTGATGAGAAAGAAGAGGATGAAGCAAAGGAAGAGGGAGAGAAGGAGGAAGAGGAAGAGAAAACTGAAGATGGAGAAGCAGAACAGGAAGAGGAAGTAGAAAAGACTGCAGAGAAGGAAAAGGCTGGAGAGGAGGGAGAAGAGGTGGCAGGTGAGGAAGAGGGTGATGAGAAAGAAGAAGCTGTGGAAGAAAGTGACAAAGCAGAGAAAGAGGTAGAGAAAAAGGATGAGGTTGAGAAAGAGGACAAAAAGGCAAAAGATGACAAGGAGGACACCAAGACTGAGAAAGACAAAGCTTCTGAGACCAAGGCAGAGTCCCCTAAAGCAGAGTCCCCTAAGATCCAGTCCCCTAAAGCAGAGTCCCCTAAGATCCAGTCCCCTAAAGCAGAGTCCCCTAAGATCCAGTCCCCTAAAGCAGAGTCACCTAAGATCCAGTCCCCTAAAGCAGAGTCCCCTAAGATCCAGTCCCCTAAAGCAGAGTCCCCTAAGATCCAGTCCCCTAAAGCAGAGTCCCCTAAGGCTTTATCTCCAAAGAGCGAGACCCCAAAGGACATAACCAAGACCGAGGTCCCAAAAGCAGAGGACGTGAAGAAAGAAGCCCTCAAGGCCGAACCTCCTAAGCCTGAGTCTCCAAAGAGTGAGAGCCCCAAGAAGGAAACACCTAAGGCAGAGGCCCCAAAGACAGAGGCACCAAAGACAGAGGCCCCAACGACAGAGGCACCAAAGACAGAGGCCCCAAAAGCTGAAGCAGATGAAAAAGCGAGCAAACAAAATGAGCCAGAGGAAAAGCCTGAAGAGAAGAAGACAGAGGAGAAGGAAGCAGCTCCAAGTGAAGATAAAGACAAAATGAAGGCAGAAACGAAAGAGGCAGAGAAGAAAGACGTGATCTCTAACGGAGTGGACGAAAGCCCCACCAAAGATGACCAAAGCCAGAAGGTGGTCATCACCAAAACCGTAGAGACCATTACTACTGGTGAAGATGGAGCCAAGCACATCACCAAGTCTGTAACTGTCACCGAGACAGTGAAGGAGGTGGACGAGGTGGTGCAAGAGAAGGTGGTGTCCTCAAAGAAGGTGGAGAAAGTCTCCACCCAGTCGGTGAAGCAGGTCACAGAAACCGAGTGAAGAAGCGCTTAACCAATAATAACAGACGAGGAGCTGAGGAGGACAATAGCAATCAAATCAGAAGTAACATTACAAAAAAAACCATAAAGCTAGATAAAGATGTATTTAAATACGTTAACCACTCTCAAGACTTAAAAAAAGAAAAAAGAAAGAATTAAAATGCATAGAGAGAAGCCATAAGATGCGGCAAGCTAAAATTAAAAAATGCATGTTGAGTTGCAGCTTTAAATTGGTTTTGCTGCAGATGAGGTAGGGGCATTAGGGGCTTAGATCTCTTTCCTTCTGTCTGCAAAGCTGGGCGGGCCACTAGGGGCGGGGCATCTGCGCAGCTGGGCGGGTCACTGGGGGACGGGATGTCTGCACGTCAGCTCCGGGTGGAGCACCCTCCCCACACCGTGGGGTACAAAAAACAGTATGTATGAAAGTAATATAGCAATTTGCACAGCGTAAGAGTGAATGCAGAGAGAGTGACCGGATTGTGTGGGAAGTCGATTAACGCTGAAGATATGTGTTACAACAAAGTAGCCTTACTAATACAAACGCAAGGACACCAACTGAGCCAAATAAAACAGACAACTAAATACAGTTATAAACAAGGATAACAATTCTCCAGTGAGCCCACGATCATATACATACAGTACATGAAGCAACTAAGAAACTCCTAGCCTTAAACACGCTTTTTACTGTTGTTGATTATGTTTACCTAATGAGTGCAAATGAATATAAACCTGATTGTGTGCACACATACATTCTTGTATGCATAGGATGGACTTGAATTTAACTTGTTCATATTAATGAGGTGCTACTGTTTGCAGTCCCATGTCTTTATTCATCATGATGAATTTCAGCATTTGCTCAATAAACATCATACTAAAACACATCATGCTGTCGTGGTCTACGTTACTGTGCAAGCACCTCAAAACACTACTGCTACATTTACTCAGAATCATTTATACAGGACACATTTCTAAATATACCACTTTCTCCTGACATGAATTTACTATAAAAAATCTGGGCACCTAAGCACTGTTTCATCTTACTCTAGTTTTCACATGACACAATGTACTGAGAACGCAGTGATGGTAAAAACATAAATGCCAGTGTTTCAGTTCTTCAGGAGACAAGAGGTGTTCAGCCACACAACGTCCTGCAACGTAGCCACACAACGTCCTGTAACGTAGCCACACAACATCCTGCAACGTAGCCACACAACATCCTGCAACGTAGCCACACAACGTCCTGTAACGTAGCCACACAACATCCTGCAACGTAGCCACACAACATCCTGCAACGTAGCCACACAACATCCTGCAACGTAGCCACACAACGTCCTGTAACGCAGCCACACAACGTCCTGCAACACAGCCACACAACATCCTGCAACGTAGCCACACAACGTCCTGTAACGCAGCCACACAACGTCCTGCAATGTACACAATGCACAAACAGCTCATGCACTTTGTGAGTATCAATTTGGACACCAGATTAATTCTCTCACTTGTCTCTCAGAGTATTTTGTGGAAGTATGAATAAATCTATTGAAAAATATATTCTAACTCTTACAAAACATATAATCTCAAGAGTATCTGAAACTAATCAATGTTTTCAGTAATTTGTAAACCTAATCTCTAGGTATAAACACTGACTACCTGCTAGATAGCATTTCTCTGGTGTAGTAACCATTTGTTATGGACACAGGGGTTGTACTTATGGTCACTTAACATATGTTTTACTGCTTACCATAATTATATGAATTTGCACAGTGATTACATTGACGCCTGCTCTGCTGTCAGGAACAGGTTCCTTGTGAACAAGAACAGGGTGTCATAACCTACACATGCATGCAAGACACAAAGCACTGGAAACAAACATTTCAGCTATTTCTCCGTCATCATTATGTTAAGATCATCTTAACATGGACAGAAAGACAGGAAAGTTCAGTTTACAAGACCTTTGCTACACATGTTCATGTACACAGGTTTTCAACATAGAAAGATACTGTAGAACTGTCTCGTGTATGCACTAATAAAAGCACGTTGGCAAGTATTTATCAGATGTACTTAATTAATTGGCCTTGTATCGGCCTATCAGAGAATCCATTAGTGTCACTGGAGACTCAGATTTATCCTCTTCAATACAGCAATTCAAGGTCTTATCTCATCTGAGAAAAGATGCATTCTCATTCTCTCTCTCTGTCTCTCTCTTTCTCTCTCTCTCTCCTCTCTTTCACCACTCTTTCACCACTCTGTCTCACTCTTTAGGTAATTGTCAAAGTGATCACCTTTTTTTTCCACGTAACTTGCATTTTTCTATGTTTGTTTACAACATAAACTAGAAATATAAAATCATATACATCATGATACTTAGGCCCTAAACTGATGAAGACTGCAACATAGTTTTTTTAATGTAATGCTGGAATTTCTATTATCTTAGAAGTCTATATGACTGCAGTTTGTTTATTATCTTAGAAGTTTATATTACTAGTTTGTTTATTATCTTAGAAGTCTATTATGACAGCAGGTTTTTATTTTCTTTGAAGTCTATATGACTGTAAATGTTTATTATATTTGAAGTCTATATGACTGTAGATCTATTTTATCTGAAGTCTGTATGACTGTATTTTTTATCTTTGAGGTCTACTGTATATGATTGCAGTTTTTGTATTATCTTTGAAGTCAGTATGACCAGTTTTTTTTATTAGCTTTGAAGTCAGAATGACTTTTTTATTTTTGAAGTCTATATGGTTATAGATTATTATCTTTGAAGTCAGAATGTCTACTGTTTTTATCTTTGAAGTCTATATGATTGTAGTTTTTTTATTAGCTTTGAAATCAGTATGACCAGGTTTTTATTTTATTATAAATCAGATAGACTGCAGTTTTGTATTTTCTTTGAAGTCAGATTCAATGTAGTTTTTTGTATTAGCCTATCTTTGATGTCAGGTTTGGTGTTTGGTGAATGACAGTCTGTTTTATTTACTGCAGTTCAGTTTCCTACAAACAGAAAGTTACCTTCACCATGTAGTACAGGCCAAAGATTTGACCTTGTATATTTTTAAGAGTACAGTGATGAATACTAAAATGACACATACTGATGAAAATTTTTAATTATCCAAATCTATTTGCAGTGTGGTATTTTGAGATCACCGAGTTACAGTTATTAACTCCTGTGAAGTTCATTATACCACAAATCTCTGAACAGATTAGGTTGTAGAGTAATTTTCATTGGGAAGTCCCAGATAGATAAGTATATACTTAATGAAATTTCATGCTGTATTTAATGTGGAATGCCATACACAGGTTACGATAGAGAAAGAGTGAGAAAGAGTGAGAAAGAGTGAGACATGAGAAAGTGAGTGAGCGAGAAATAACCAGTGAGTCTCTCTGATGCTCCAAGCATGGTTTTATTACACTCTCAGCAAAGTTTCTCATTTTGTCAGACTATATAATAACGGCTGACATCTCCATTCCAGTATTGGTTCAACAGGATAACACACAATTATGCACTGTATTCAGAGCAGCTAGCTGATTCTATTCTCTTATATCATTGCACTGCAATTTGGACTGAGCACCGTCATTAAAGCACAGAGGTAAATAAGAGCAGGTTAACATTTCTATTCTGCTTGAAATCATTTCTACTTCTTCTCTTTGGGTTTCTCAGTTTCTTTCTTTTCCTGCTCTTGTTTTACACTTTCCTTTGCTGCACCTTTGGCTTTATCACCTTCTACTGCTTTGGGTTTCTCTGGCTCCTCCTTCTCTTTGGGTGGGGCTTTCTCTGGCTCCTCCTTCTCTTTGGGTGGGGCTTTCTCTGGCTCTTCCTTCTCTTTAGGTGTTGTCTTCTCTGGCTCTGCCTTCTCTTTGGGTGGGGCCTTCTCTGGCTCCTCCTTCTCTTTGGGTGGTGCCTTCTCTGGCTCCTCCTTCTCTTTGGGTGGGGCTTTCTCTGGCACTGCCTTCTCTTTGGGTGGGACCTTCTCTGGCTCCTCCTTCTCTTTGGGTTTGGCCTTCTCTGGCTCCTCCTTCACCTTCTCTTTAACCTCATCTTGGCCTTTGTCTGCCTCAGGTTTGGGCTTTTCCTCGTCCTTGGTGATTTCTGGCTCTGCTTTTGGCGTCTCTTTGGCTGCACCAGCGGCGTCTTTTTTCGGTTCTGCAGCTGCCTTCTCGTCTTTCTGCGAGTCTGCCTCAGTCTCCTGCGTCACGTCCCCTTTCTCTTCCTCCTTGGCTTCTGTCTCCTCTCCTGCATCCTGGCCAACCTCCTCCTCAGCTTCAACCTCCTTATCCTCTCCTGCTTCATCCTCTTTAGCTTCCTCTTCCTCTTTGTCTTCTTCTTTTTCTTCCTCCTCTGTAGCTTCAGCTTCCTCTTTGGCTTCTGCAATACAGACGTTACTTATGAACTCAACATTCAACATATAAACAAACAAATGTTTTAAAAATTATTGACGCACAACAAAAATTGCACAGCTAATAAGAAAGAAATGCATCAGATATAATATTTACCCTCTTCTTTTTCTTCTTCTACCTCTCCTCCTTCCTCCTGTTCCTCTTTTCCTTCCTCTTCCTCCTCTTTCTCTTCCTCTTCCTCCTCTTTCTCTTCTTCCTCCTTCACTTCCTCCTCCTCCTCCTCCTCCTCCTTTTCCTCTTCCTCTTCTACTTCCTCTTCCTTTTCTTTTTCTGCTAGGAGAGTTGAGGTGACCACGCGAGAGCTGAACAAATAGGGGGCAGCAGAGCTCACACTGGACTGCAGGGCAAACATGGGTCTGGAGTAGGAGGGGCCAATGGGGTAAGCGCTGGTGAAGCCCCCACTCACACCCACACTGAACCGGGATTCCTCGCCCTCTAAAAGCTTCCTGTAAACGTCAGGAACGTCCAGAAATGACAAACTGTTAGTAAACCTGTTCATAAGTGGCACATAAACAATACACACGTCTGTAAAGAGGTCAGTCTGACCCATTTCCTACCTGTATGCAGCTATTTCAATATCAAGGGCCATTTTCACATTGAGAAGATCCTGGTACTCCTTAAGGTACCTGGCCATCTCACCTTTAGTGGCTCTTAGGTCACTTTCTAACTCACTGATTGTGTCCTGTTGAAAATGTAAGGGACAGATATTGCATTATGAGTAATCTCTAGTCAACATAAACATAAAAACATCTGAGAATATCTCATGTTTTATCAGATTTCCAACGTGCATTAGTGGTAGTGGAGAGACTGACCTGCATGCCTGAGATCTCTGCACTCTGCCTGTCCTCCACGTCTCTCAACTGTTTCTCCAAAGAATCATTGAGGCTCTTGCAGGCATCGATCTCCAGGATTCGGGCCTGCAGCTGCCGGCGGTATTCGCCCGCCTCGTCCTTCGTGTTCCTCACAGCGTCAGTGTGATGGGCCACGCTCTCAGTCAGGTGACCCACTTTGCCACGGAACCACTCCTCGGCCGCCTGCATGTTCCGGGCCGCCAGCCTCTCGTACTGGGACCGGATGTCGCGTAGAGAGCTGGACAGGTCGGGTTTGACGGTTTCGGTCTCGACGGCGATCTGTGCCCCGTATTGAACCTGTGCCTGCAGCTCGGAAATCTCCCCCTCGTGCACCTTTTTCAGGAAGGTCAGCTCATCCAGCAGGGAGTTCACTTTCTTTTCCAGCTCCACCTGGAACAAGGCCCCCTCGTCGGCCTCCTTGCGGGTCTCCAGGAGCCGGCCTTCCGCGTTCTCGCGGGCCAGCACCTCGTCCTCGTAGTGGCCTTGCAGGACCCTCAGGGTGTCTTCAGCACGTTCCCTCTGGCTGAGCATGGCCTGCTTCTCCAGACGGGCCTCCTCCACCGCAGCGCGCAGGGACCGGGCCTCCTGCTCGTACAGGGCCCTGAGGCGGGACGGCTCGCCGTGGCGCTGGCGAAGCAACAGCAGCTCGGCCTCCAGGGCCCGGTTCTGCTGCTCCAGCTCGTGGACGCGTTCGATGAAGCCGGCAAAGCGGTCGTTGAGCTCCTGCATCTGGGCCTTCTCCTGGGTGCGCACCGCCCGGAACTCAGAGCTGACCTGGGCCGCCTGGCCGAGGTCCAGCTCCACCGAGCGGGCGGGGCTGCTCAACAGCAGGACGGAGGAGGCAGAGGTGCGGCTGGGGGAGGCGTACTGCAGCCGGGCCGTGGACAGCGGAGACGAGTGGCCGGCGTACACGGCGTGGGAGCGGCTCCGCACCGGAGGCCTGGCGCTGCTTTCCACATACCAGCGGCGGGAGGAGGAGAGGTAGGGGTCGAAACCGATGCCACTCATGGCTTCAAGGACAGGATTCCCTTGCTTCCTCTTGCAGACAGCTTGCTAAAAACTGATCTGCTGCCGCTGCTGCAGTCCCAGCCGCTTATATAGTCAGGGAGGGAGTTCTGACGCATGCGGTTTTCTAAACTCTGACTTTGCAAGATCGATGGCAGAGAGAGAGAGAGAGAGAGAGAGAAACAGGCTATGAGAGGGCGAGAGAGAGAGAGAGAAACACTGAGGGAGGGAGGAGAGAAAAGCAAGAGAGAGCAAGAGAAAGAGAGAGTGAGGGAGCAAGAAAGGAAGAGGGAGGGGGAGAGGGAGGTAGGGGGTAGGGGAGGGGCAGGGGGGGGGGGGCAAGAGGAGGGGGAGGGGGAGATGGAGCAAGAAGGAGAGGCAGGGAGGTACAGAATGAGAGTGTGAAACACTTTCGAAGGGAGGGCCCAGGTCAGAGAACAAAGATTTCAGCAGAATAATACTATTGTCATTTAATAAAAGAGTTTTGAATATTTGATTTAGTCTATGTGATAAAAATGGCATCGAAGTGCTTGTTCTCTTCACCATTTCAATCTACTGCTTCAAATCTTCTTAGAAGTAATTTGCTGCTTTTTAAAAGAGTTTGTTATTAAAAGCTTGTGTTCTTCATCTTAAATGGTAATTATGTGCTCACAGCCTAAAGTCTATGCAAGTATCTGCAGGTCCATCTTGGGATGGGAAGATACCAACCTATTCTCATCACTCCCTCTACTGGTTCTTCTGAGTAGTTCATCCAACAATCAAAATTAAACTAAATGGCAATCCAAAGGGTTTTGCTTATCTCTTTACCTGCATGCTAATCAGTGTTTGATGCTTACAGTAATGTGAATTTACAGTAATGTGATTTAAAAAAAAAACTTGTACATGAATGTACTGAAAAGGAAACATAATGTAGGTATTTCATGTACATGCAAAGAGAACCATCATCTTCTCTCTTCATGTACTGAGTTCAGATCATTCCATACTGCCACAGATCCTGTCTCGTTAGTTTCGCTTCATGTTCTGGTTTCATAGTGTAGTCTGGATCTGAGAGCAAACTGTGCCAACAATACTGAATTCATTGTCCAATATATTGGCCGTTTGTGACCCCTGAAGGCAACGCATCACTGACTGCACCAAATCTGACAAGTGCCACGTTTAGGGGAGCAGAGCTCTGGAAATGTATCTGCATAACATGTATGGGCCGTGTCTTTTGTTCGGTAGTTCCTAGAAATGTCCCTTGGACTCCTACATTAGAATAACTGCAAATCATTCACCATCATCTAAAATCCTTTTGCTACACAGTAGTTTTTATGTGGCATGACTTTCATAAAGCTACAAAGCTTTGCAAGATTTCATTATTAGCTTTGTCCAGCACTTTGCTTTGAGATATTTGCGGTGTCTATCCTCTGTCTGGCAGCTCCATGCCTTGCAGATATAGAACACCAATAAGCAGGTGATACAGTAGCTCGTCGTCACTGAAATTCTGCCAAGCTCAATATGTGATGACTCATGTCATTCACAGATGCAGGCACACGAAGAGTGAGGGGACTCTCATGACTGATTTTGAATATTAGGCATCATTCCCATTATTGCCTTCACAACATGAGACAGAAATGGTGTGGTTTTGTCATTAAAACATACACCAGCTAGTGTTTTACCTTAGTCACCACAAGCAAACGTCTCCTCAAGTCTCCTCAGCTGTTTGCTCAAGTCTATCTGTGATATTTGTACTTTTATTCCGTGGCTCTCAGCTTAAAAGTCATGTTGCTATTTTAAATCTATTGGTAACCTTTGCCCTTACAGTGCATATCCAGCTTGGTAAACAGTCTAATTGGCCAAGCCTAGCTGTCAATCTTAATATGAGCTACTTCGATTGGTTCAGAGCGAGTGGGCCTCTGTGATCCATGCAGTGCTGCATTCCAGTGTGTTATAAAAAGGGGGAGACATGTGCTCTCAGGGTTCGCTGTCTGTCACAGTCTGTGTGCCCAACAGTGCGGAGGGCTTGTGGCCATCGTTTCCTCATCAGCCCAATCGAAACACGCTCTACTATGACTGCCGTGTACCGTCTGGTCATCGTACGCCACGGCGAGAGCACATGGAACCAGGAGAACCGCTTCTGCGGCTGGTTCGACGCCGACCTCAGCGAGAAGGGCGTAGAGGAGGCCAAGCGCGGTGCCCAGGCCATCAAGGACGCCGGCATGAAGTTCGACATATGCTACACCTCTGTGCTGAAGCGTGCCGTCAAAACCCTCTGGACCATCATGGAGACCACGGACCAGATGTGGCTGCCGGTGGTTCGGACCTGGCGCTTAAACGAGCGCCATTACGGAGGCCTGACGGGTCTGAACAAAGCCGAGACGGCAGAGAAGCACGGAGAGGAGCAGGTGAAAATCTGGAGACGCTCCTTTGACATCCCCCCTCCCACCATGGACAAGGACCATCCCTACCACAAGATCATCAGCGAGGTGGGAGAATCAGGACCTGCGTTTTAATAACATCCTTCCTCATGGAAGAGATGTGACCCTGAAGGAGTCATGTGACTCAGTCATGTGACTCAGCGGTCTCAGTCCACCATGTGATATCAGCATTTATTTCACTCATTTCAGTATAAGAGGTTTTAACAGCCAAAGGTTTGCTGTGCTGTATTAACATCACAGATCTCACAAAGCCCAGATGTGCTAAGCATGTAATGATCAGGTTGCTATTTCTCCTTTGGTCAGTCAAGACGCTATAAAGATCTGAAGCAGGGTGAGCTGCCCATCTGTGAGAGCTTGAAGGACACCATCGCACGTGCACTCCCCTTCTGGAACGATGTCATTGTACCTGAGATCAAAGCTGGCAAGAATGTGCTCATTGCTGCCCATGGCAACAGCCTGCGAGGCATTGTGAAGCACTTGGACAGTAAGTTCTCCCTGAAATGGTATTGAAATGTTTCTAATTAATTAGATGTCACACCAGTTCATTGTGTACCTGCAGAATGACATGAAAGCAGATTTCTGAATTTCTGAGTGAGCAACTCAATAAGTTGGCACAGAAATATGAAGCTTACATAAACAACTCGGCTGGCCTTTCAGTCTAATGTACGCCGAGTGGTCATATTGCTCTCGCGGACACATAGTATACTGTAAATCTGACCATGAGCATTTAACATTCCCAATGACCCTGTATCTAAATATAGACCCCTCTAGCACACAGAGGGAACGGCCATGGGCTAGATTCCTGTTACAGACGCGACCTTTCTGCTGAAAGGTTCTGCATGCTCCGGCTGCATGTGGGGGAGGTAATGAGCGTAGAGGTGAAGGAAAGATCAGGGCCGCCTCTCAACTTCACAGTCAGGAACTTTATATACACACAGCGAGTGAAGTGGAAGACGCACCAGGCACAGATGTCTCTGTTATGGCTGTTATCTGAGGAGACTTAGGCATCGCGTAACCGTTGAGCTGATGCACTGATTCAGGGTCCTTCTCCTCCTTAACGTAAGCCAATTACTGCGTTTCCAGACATGTCGGACGCAGCCATCATGGAGCTGAACCTGCCAACTGGCATCCCCATCGTCTATGAGCTGGACAAGGACCTGAAGCCTGTGAAGTCCATGCAGTTCCTGGGGGACGAGGAGACGGTGCGTAAGGCCATGGAGGCCGTGGCCGCCCAGGGAAAGGTGAAGAAGTGAGACCAGAGAGAGACACAAACCGAGACCCTCCAGACGCCCTCGTACAATCTCCCCCCCGCACAGTTCATTCCATCATGGACCCACTGTTGGCTTATCACAGGATCACATCTCTCCAGTGGCACAGGGAGAGACGAGCCGGCCTGTGGCCACTTCTCCAGACACATTTACACTACGTTGTGAAGCAAAGTCCACTGCTGATTCATAAATCCCGTGTGTTGGGGTGTAGTCACTCTGACACAACAAATAAAACTCACAGCCATTTTGTGTACATCTTTTTTTTTCCTCTTCTTTTTCTGCTTAAGTCATCCCCCCATCTCCTCCCAGCGTTAAATAGGCAATTTCAGCAAAGCGGCGCAGTGCAGTGTAAGCTAAGACAGAGGGCACTGTGGGAAGGTTGCTGGGTTTAGTCTGGCAGATGGCCCACACTGCAGCGTCTCCCCAACACCTCCCTGTGCTCCCCACCCACCTCCTCTCAGACCCGCCCGATCACAGTGGCCCGAGTCGTCTGGGCATTGGGCCAGCACTGTGATTAGCATCAGCTAAGACTCTCAGGTGGCTAAAGGGGGAAAAAAGGACAGATGTGTATGTGTGTGTGTATGTATGTGTGTGTTGTTGTGTGTGTGTGTGTGTGTGTGTGTGTGTGTGTTTGTGTCTGTCTGTCTGTGAGGAGTTTGTGATTGGACAGAGGACAAAGTTAGAACCAAACACTCTCCCTGGGCATTACCAGAACCACAGGATCACTGTAGGGTCTTATTCATTATGCATGAGGACTCAGTTATAGCTCCATCCGAGTTTATGACAGTGGCACATAACAAATGACGGTGCACATCCATTTAGAGCTATTAATGAATCAATGCCCCAAAAATAAGAAATGGAAAAAGGTCTGGGACACCTTAAATTATCGGCTCCTTTTAGATGTTCATTATGCAGTTCCAAACTCAAAAGGGGGCTGTTATTTTCTCTTTATCGTCTTGTTCTGTTGAGCATGAGGTTTGCGACAGAACTGGTAAAAACTGGAAACAGGCTAATACGTTTCTATGAGTCACTGGATGCTCATCAATAAATGTCACACAGCACTACACAGCCGCGCTGGACACCACAAAGCAGCACAACCCTGAAAATGAACCCAGCAGTGCCATCTGCTGCTTAAATGAAAGCATCACTTTCTGGACCATCACCAGGCTGCATGGTTAAATACATACAAATGTTCCTTTTTGTATTGTTTTCAATTTATCTAACGCTACTTAGCTTGTCAGCGCTATCACTTCTGATGACCAGTAGAGGGTGCTGTTTCTTTGACGAGCGCACGCCTTGGGAAATATTCTAGAACTTCTAGGGTTTATTTATTTATTTATTTTTTTGGCATACCTCCCTCAGAATCATCTGTCATAGTTATTTACTTTTACTACTCAGACGCACCCATGTTCTCTCCCCGGCTCCTCCACCACCTCCTAACACGTTGGCTCTCGTCTTTGATGGATTAAGTCTTTTAGTTGGTCACAAATCATTTCACAATGCTGCTTTGCAAAATGTACTTCTTCTGCTTGAATCTCAGTCTCATATGATGAAGAAGTCTTTGCAAAGCATTTGCATGAATCGGACAAATGGTCTATGACCAACCTAAAGACTCATCCCAGCAAAAACGAGTGTAAACATGTCAGGAGATGAGTGTGCAGGAAGGATTTGTGCCCTTAGGTACAAGCTGAATTCCAGAGCTCTTGCTGAGGTTGACTTTAGCAGCACTGAAACGCCACAACTTGCTGCTACAAGGATCATCGGTCTTAGTTATTCAAACATCCCCCCAACACGTGTTGAGAAAGTACCCGGCAACTTTACAAAGGTATCTTGAATGGGAGCATTTGGTGTGCTGTAAAATAGAACCAATAAATAGAGCCCTTTGCAGTAAATAGCCCACACGGAGGTGTCAGGACCTCCTGTCAGGGGCAGTGCTGGGGCATTTCTCTGGTACTAGTTTGGGGGGGAGGGGGTGTTTTTAACATTGTGACATTGTATCATTCCCAAATACTGTAGGAGCTACTGTTGCCTTCACTTTTAAAGGAAATGTATTTTACTTTAGATTACAGAACTACATGCAAACATATATACATATATAAGTAGAGGGAGAGAGAGAGAGAGGGGGAGAGAGAGAGGGAGAGAGAGAGAGAGAGGGAGAGACAGATACATTTAAAATTGTAGTGAAGTAAAGTTTATAGAGAAACAGGATATTTCTGATAGAGGTCCTATGTACTTCTGTGTGCATGTATTCTTTCTTGTGTACATGTTCTAGAAGATACAGGTGATCTGAGGAGATTCAGTGAAAGCAACATATCTCAGATATTTGACTCTGCTGGCTGGCTAAATGGCAGGGAGGATTTGCTGAATGTATGTGAATGAGACATCACAGCTACACCATGTGACCACTTAGCATGTGTATAGACCAGCAACTGAGAACTCCAGGCCTGCAATGTGCTCACATCTCAGAGGAGCCGGAGCTACATGTAGATAGCTCTCCTCCTCCATCTGCTCCTGGGGCACTAACAGGCCGCTAAGTACCAAGCAAGATCTCTCTTCCACCATGGCTGCTTACCCAATAGGATTAGGTGGCCCATCTTCTCATCGTCAAGCGTAGACAGTGCCTAATACACAAGTGTGTCTGTCTGTAGGGGGAGGGGATCTCAACTATAGACATGGCCTTGCTTACAAGTATGCATGCATATATGAGAGGTGCCACTACTAAAGAGATCATGAAAAGAACCTCAAGACAAACAACCTTAAATATCTCAGGCCAACAACAGGAAAAGGCAGCTTACAGCTCAAAAGAATACATCCTGTAGTAGTGACCACCGGTGAACACAAGGGGGCATGGTTCATTCAGCTTTTCAAAATAAAATAAAGACTACATTTATGGAACATTTCTGAGAATGTCCAATCTGACCGGTTTTTGATACATGGTGTTAAAATATTCATGTTGTGTTTGATCTAGTCTTTGATGTCTCTGATTAAAAAAAAGACCCAATAACAGACTCAGCAAGCTTGATCATGTCCCAGCTCTAAGTGACATAATTCAGTCCTGAGAGACTTCCTGTTAGATATCTGTTTAGATTCCTCCAACTCCCCCACCCACAAAACAACTGCAGACATTAAGCCCCGTTGCTAATAGGGCACTTCAAAGTCTGCCAATAGGACCCCTAAACTCCCTCACTTTTGTGAAACAGACACTATTCCAATGGTAGGCATAGGCCCCGCCCACTGTGAAACAGACACTATTCCAATGGTAGGCATAGGCCCCGCCCACTCAGCAAATGTCTTTAAACTCAAGGCCGTGCTCAAGCCCTTGGCCTCTGTCATTACTTTTAGATAGTAACCAAATATTCTGTACCTCCTCACATCTGCTGCATATTTTCTGGCTTTAGTTCACGGACTAATTGAAGTAAATGGACTAATTTTACCACAAATTTAGCGCAAATTTAATATTGACATAAAAATCAAGACCAACTGAAGCCTGTAACCAACAGAAGCTGAAGAATGCAGCAAATTACAGGTGAGCACCTTCCTGGGATGTAGATCAGCTACTTATAGACTTATAGACTCACAGTGGATACAGGTACACAGTCTAGATTTACGCCTTTCTGGGATATAGATCAGCTACTTATAGACTTATAGACTCACAGTGGATACAGGTACACAGTCTAGATTTACGCCTTTCTGGGATGTAGATCAGCTACTTATAGACTTATAGACTCACAGTGGATACAGGTACACAGTCTAGATTTACGCCTTTCTGGGATATAGATCAGCTACTTATAGACTTATAGACTCACAGTGGATACAGGTACACAGTCTAGATTTACGCCTTTCTGGGATATAGATCAGCTACTTATAGACTTATAGACTCACAGTGGATACAGGTACACAGTCTAGATTTACGCCTTTCTGGGATATAGATCAGCTACTTATAGACTTATAGACTCACAGTGGATACAGGTACACAGTCTAGATTTACGCCTTTCTGGGATGTAGATCAGCTACTTATAGACTTATAGACTCACAGTGGATACAGGCACACAGTCTAGATTTACACTATTTCTGGGATATAGATCAGCTACTTATAGACTTATAGACTCACAGTGGATACAGACACACAGTCTAGATTTACGCCTTTCTGGGATGTAGATCAGCTACTTATAGACTTATAGACTCACAGTGGATACAGACACACAGTCTAGATTTACGCTATTTCTGCACTAAACTGGTTACATAATATCTATATTCTATATTCATCTATATTGACCCTCCATGGCTTATGCAGCTCATACCTATCAGCATGGAAACGTGCGACTGAACCTGGAATACTCGGAGCTCTGGAAGTCCTTTCATCAGATCGGGACCGAAATGGTGATAACCAAAACTGGCAGGTAACGAGCTCTGTCGCTAGGCAACCAAACAAGCAGATCAAATTGTGTTTTGTTTTTGTTGAGTCCCAGGACTATGTTCAGTTTTAATGTTCATGGTATCTCTCCATGTAATCTAGGAGGATGTTTCCATACTGCAATATCAGTGTGTTGGGACTGGTACCCTACGCGAAGTACTTCATCATGGTGGACATGGTGCAAATGGACAGTCATAGGTACAAGGTAAACAAAGATGTGGTGAAAGCTTAAAACATTGGTACAATTACAAGGTCATTCAGATACATCTAAACCTGCAGAGTTGTGCACACACAGAGTTACAACTTCTGAAATACACAAGATAAAGTAAAAGGAGTTTAATAAAACAGGTATTTCAGAAAATGAAAACCATCACATCTAGCCTGCAGTCCAGACCGTGGTCCTCCTGTGGAGTGCCAATTACTGCAGACAATGAAGAGCAAAGGCCGTTAACACTCCCTGTTTTTCTTCCCCCGGCTGGGGGTCCAATCTAGCTGGGGGCCCAATGATTCCCCCCCCCCCCAGTCTATATAGGGCAATCAGCTCCCTTTA
Source organism: Brachyhypopomus occidentalis (assembly GCA_020368025.1). Lineage (NCBI taxonomy): Eukaryota > Metazoa > Chordata > Actinopteri > Gymnotiformes > Hypopomidae > Brachyhypopomus > Brachyhypopomus occidentalis. Next base: position 1,041,456 of record JAGXOD010000008.1, read on the forward strand.
CATAAGGTGATCACCCTGACATAGGAATGCAGAGAAGGAAGAAAATACACTTAGCAAATACTCGTACTGGAAGTGAGAATTAGCCACATTTTATATCCAAGATACTCAATAACAGGGTTAAGCATATTCTCAGGTGTAATCTAAGACTACAGATACATGCGTTTGCCTAGATTAGTGTTGCTTGGCTTGCAGTGGGGCAATGACGAGCGGTGGGAGGTGGCGGGGAAGGCAGAGCCACCTCCACCCTGCAGGACCTACGTCCACCCAGACTCCCCGGCGAGCGGCGAACACTGGATGAAGCAGAACATCTCCTTCCTGAAGCTGAAGCTCACCAACAACCCACTGGACCAGAAAGGACATGTAACAACGCCCTGCCGTATAAACCCATTAATGCAAATCGCCAGGATTGGTTGAATCCTTGTGTGTTGAGTAGTGAACCGCATATTCATTTGATGAACATGAATATTCATTATTGAGTATAATTCATCCTTTCTAGATCATTCTGCACTCTCTGCATCGTTACCAGCCTCGGTTCCATGTGGTGCAGGCTGACGACCCGTACTGCAGGCGATGGGGTGTCTTTCAGACATTCACATTCCCTGAAACCACCTTCACTGCAGTCACGGCCTATCAGAACAGCAAGGTCAGGTCCCATGCTAAACAGATGCAAATACATTCATTTTGTTTAATACAAACATTTGTTGGTGCTGTTGAAACCTTTTATTAACTGATGCTCATTTCTGCCCCAAAGATTACAAAGCTGAAGATAGACCACAACCCCTTTGCAAAGGGCTTCAGAGAAGAAGGAACACATGGCAAAAGGTGAGGAGAAAGGATATGTCTGGCGTGCAGTAAATGTGTTCAGGCAGAAAATGCTTCAGTTTAAAGGCGAAAAAATTTAAATATATATTTTATTGTCTTGCAGGCACAGAGCTCAAAAACGTCAAACGTGTCCTGAAAGTTCAGCAAAGAAACTGAAGTCATCTGTCACGCAGCAAAAGTTCACGTGGTTTTCAGGTATTTACTTCATATATATATATATATATATATATATATATATATATACACTTGCTAGTACTTGCACGTAGTTTGAACTGTAATCCTTTAAAAAGTAATTACAAAACAACAGACATTTCTAAGTGATATTAAAGCATGAGCTGAGTAGTATCGTACGATGTTGATATAGTAATATCGTACGATGTTGATATAGTAATATCGTACAATGTTGATATAGTAATATCGTACGATGTTGATATAGTAATATCGTACGATGTTAATCTATTCCACACACACAGATGTGCCGAGGCTCCCGTATGACCCTCACAGAGAGGAAGCAGAAGACCTGCTGCTGCCCAATGAGGTCACGATAGCTCAACACCATCACATGGCTCCACGGCGCCGAGAGCAAGAGCTGGTCTGGAGTCTGCACAGTGAGGAAGCAATGGAGTACAGCAGCGCCGAGCAGCTGGTACCGGGCCAGGCCTGCTACCCAGCCCACAGGTACACTCCACACTGCAACGCCACGTACCGCTAATACATTACTTAATAAACACCATCTTAATCCGCTTATCCGGGTCTGGGTCGTGGGGGCAGTACCGTAAGCAGACAGGCCCAGGTTTCCCTCTCCCCAGCCACCTCTTCTAGCTCTTCTGGGGGGGATACCGAGGTGTTCCCAGGACAGCCGAGAGATATAATCTCTCCAGCGTGTCCTGGGTCTTCCCCGGGGTCTCCTCCCAGTTGGACCTGCCCGGAGCGCCTCCCTACTTAATGAACACCCAACATTTAAACCATGAACCGCTGAGCTTAAACTGTTGCTCTTATGACAGCAACCAAAATCTATTTTCATTTCTGTCTCACCTCATTTCCTCTTCATATCTGTGTTCTCCATGCAGTAATCATGAATTCAGCAGGGTGGCGTCACCCTCCTCCTCTGTAGACGATCAAGCCGATCACCATAGTTTTGAGACTGCGTCTACCGACATGGCCACTGTTCCTGGGTCAGAAGTATCCAGACCTCTACCAGTCCTGAGCATGAGTTCCCCACAGTGTGGTGCCTTGGACGTCTCCGTGGCCCACAACATCGCCGGTGGTTCAGAAGGCAGAGCAGGCGGCCGCCCTCTGTACGGCCATTATAACACAGATACGCCATTAGGCCACTGGAGCGGAGCTCCACCAGGGCAGTACTCCAGCGCAGCCTACCCTCATCCTCACCCTCACCCTCATCCCCACCACCTGCATCCATCTGGATATCGTCATGGCAATGTGACAGAGTGGAGTCAGTGTTCACTCTTTTCCTACTCCTGCTAAGTAGAGGTGGAGCAGAAAAGACAAGCAGCAAACAGCCGGTGAGCCCAATGAGAGGGAGAAGTAACATTCCTTCCTCTTCGTTTCTAATGCTGTTGCAGCATTCAGCAGTTGTGCTGGGCGGCTGAAAGGACCCCGTTAGGATGAGGGGGGTTTGTGGGGTGGGACCTTCCTCAGGTTTGGATTTCCTGTTCTTTTTATGCTCAAGTCTGACTGAAACACCATGACAACATGACGGACTGTACTGAACAGAAGGTTCAAGAGCAAAACACAACAGTGAAGGCAAATGTGTGTGTACAAGTATTATTTAAGATTAACCGAGACTTATAAAAACCTAATTTCAAACAACGTCAGTGAAACGCAGAAATATTTAATCTTGTATTTGTGTGATTAACAATATAGTACAGCTGAATACCCTACTTGTGTATTTATTACAAGGCAATATGGAGAAGGGGTTAGCATGAATGAAAAGCCGTCATCGCCTTCACTGGTATGGCAATTAGCAGCTTTGTGTTAGATCCTAAATGAGAGTCACAGTTTTGACCCTGTGTTTGGTGGGTAATTGTTAAGGCTGAGCCCAGTTTTACTGTAGCTAACCCATTTGTCTGGGGTGTCTGCTGGTCTTCATTGAAGCAGACGTTTTGAACAGCCCTACAGAAGCTGAACCTTTATGAAACACAGTACACTGATGAATTTTGTCTTCGAATTAAAGTTTACATTTCTTTGCAAAACAAATACAGTTGCAAGAACATGTTTATGAACATGGGTACACCAAAAAACAAAAGACGTTCTATCACGTGTACAACCTGTAGAGAAAACGGGACTCCAGGAGTCCAGTGTGCATGTTTTGCCTACATCGCTGATGAAGACAAACAGAAGCAGCAAAACCAGAAGGCAAAAAGTTATAAATCTGTTCCATGGCAAATAGGCCATCAAGCATGTAGTCACCTACGTGGGTTGATTTTAGACTGTAAAATATTGGTGTTCAAAGCGGAGCTTTGGATGTACAGTTTAACCTCAAATTATACTCACTACACCCAGGCAGGCGTCCTTTACATCTGCACTAGACACAAAACATGTCAGACTCCAAAATACAGCGGACGAAACGGCAGTCCATGGAGAACCAGACACATAGGTCCTCCTAGTTAAGAACTTTACGTGCTTTATGTAGCAAGATTTCATTAAAAATACTTTTGCAGTCAGATTTTTTCTGTATTCAGTCCAATAAACATCTAACATTTAGACATTGGAAGGGTTGTAAAATAATTTGTGACAAGCCTAGTTAGTAATTAGTGGAGACTGGCACCAATGCTTCTTTGGGAGAGCAGTGTTTTATCCTGTGTTAAACCCCAATAGCACTGTTCCTTATGGTTCTTATGGTACACACATTAATAAAGATGTTATCAGTTGCAAAGGAAGTGTGCAGATTCTTAGCTGTCACCGTGGCGATCTTTGCACTAGGCATGTGTGCTAATCTTAGAATGCCCACCTTTAGGGCAGAAGAGCATCGTGCTGAACTAATTCCTTTTGCAAACTACCTGCCTTTTTAACCAAGATAAGCAACAAAAGCAACAAAATATACATTTATTAAACCTCTTACATAATTGTTTCCAAAGCATCACCACATAAGTGATATTGTGTTATTTTTTTACCTGTTTGCATTGAATTAACATCATGTAATACATACAATGGAAATCTTAAAAATACAGCTATAGGTTTAACTTCAGTCTTATCTTTGAATTCCTTGTCAACAGACTACATTGCACTATTCCATTGTATAGAACAGATAACAGCTGTTTATTGTTTTGTATGGCAGGCCTGCACAAACTCATATGAAGTTCCCTAGTTTGAAAAGATAACGTACCTGGAGATTCACATACTTGCATATAAATAAGTTTAAATATTTATTATTACGTGGTTAAACAACTCCCAATTCATATTTTCTGGAGCAGTGCTCAGTAAGGCTGGGACTGACTGTACATATCTCAACCTCATTCTTACCTCAGCTCCCTAATTTTGGAAGACGGTGATGGAAGTCTGAGGACAGGTATTGGAAGAGATACCCAGAGAGGAGAGAGCTCTGTGGGGGATGAGTCAAAGCCCTGCTGTGCCCCAGATCCCACAGTGAGCACGTCAGAGTCCCACCATCACACCATGGCCTTGTGTCCTCAGCAGGCAGCACGAACATGTGTTAGTATAAATGTTTCATTGCAAAAGGGCTCACAAATGGGGCATAAGGACTTTGAAAGGGTTCAAATATGAACCACAGAAATTGAGTCCATCCATAAAATAATTTCACCTGTACACAATATTTCATCCATTTGGTACAACATAAGGAATTAATAGATATTTATAAAAACATTTTGTAAGCTATTTTAGATCATTTTAATTTGGTTTATGTTGAATTAAACACATGCATATTCTGAACAACCAGTAACAACTATATGTTGTCTGTGCTTGGCTTCAAAGTATGGGACAGATTTGGTTGTTCTAGTTAATATGCTATTTAAGAATACTTGTACCACGAACTCTACCATCTATACGATTGAGGCTTGATTAAGACTAACAAAAAGGAAACATTTGCCTCAGTTCTATATCAAAAATACCTAAAACAAAACACTTGGACTAGCTCATTTAATTCCATCAATTAAAATCCTCCAGAAATGGGAAGAGAAATAATATGCAGAGTCTAATATGATTGGTTGTGCTTCTCTACAGGCAAATATCTGGTGTAAAAACATTGTAATTATAAAGCAAATTAGTTTTGTTTGTATATCAGTATTTTACTGCTATTGAACTGGAGTGTGTATTCATTAAATCCCTGTAAAACATGGATGAATCAGAATTGGGTTCCCCACAACTCTATGCAGTCTGCATGCAAAACTACTGGGGGTTTGTCATACTATTCTTTTTATATGCTATTAATAACTAGTTTGGGAGGCTCATTAGACTGTCTAGTCATCTGTGTTGTAAAGAGCAAAGATTAATCACCATTATGGGCATTATTCCACTATCCATTTTCCTATGCAAGCCGTTTAGCAGAGGTGGACATTCCAGGTTCAGAAAGTAAAACTCCTTCCCAGGATTTTACTCAAGATTGCTGGATTTTCTAATTAGTGTAAGAGAGGTAAAAATTGTGGAATAAATGCAATCCAGGAAGCCTGAACAAAATCTTTATGAGGACTTTTACTTTCTGAATCTGGAATGTCCACCTCTGCTGCTTAGTCACTTCTAATATTGCTAACGTAGCTCCAAAAGTATCACACATGGTTTAACCCAGAGCTATTTTGTGGACTATACTTTAACAAATTCCTCAAAGTTTAAGACCTCACTATACAAGAGAGAGAAATGGGCAGCAATCTAGACTAATCTAGTAGCAACTATTACAACAAAATGCACTGAGCCTGGTGGGTCCACAGCGCAGTAAATTTGTGGTCCAACTGACTACGGTCACGGTTCTTATTTTATTGTTACTGCAGTATTTGTTACTGCGGATTTGAAAATTAGTGCACACCACGCAAAATAAGTGTAACTCCGAATTGTGTTGGGTTCAAGAGATGAAGGGAAGAAAAAGGCACCTCAAATGCACTAAGCAAGAACCCTACAGGTAACTTCCAACATCATAATCAGCATCAAATCTATTTACAGGGGGTTTTGCAACATGCTAAACACCCCCTGAGCTTGCGAGCTGCGAAGCTCACTGGTGGCTGGTGTGAAACCGGTCAAACACAAACACACCACTAGAGTTGTGCAATGAATCATCAGATCATTTATCTCTCTCTATAATTGTATGGAGAATCCTCATGATAATTGGTCTGATTCAATAAACATCAATAGAGTCTTAATAAAAAAATAAATAAATCCCCTATTACAGTATATGCCATTAAGTTTGAAGAGTAAATAAAGACTTATTTGGTTGCATTTGGCACCTGATCTTTGTTACTAATAAAAGAAAGAAAGAGAAAAAAAAAACAGATGTGCAATTATTTTTAGCTTTACCAGTGCTGCACATCACTCTACAAACAAACAAACAAACAAACAAACAAACAGCTCACCCTACAAACAAACAGGGGTCCCAGTCAGTCACTCTACAAACAAACGCTGTCACGCTCACCCTACAAACAAACAGCTACACGGGGTCCCAGTCAGACGCTGCACGTCACTCTACAAACAAACAGCTACACGGGGTCCCAGTCAGACGCTGCACGTCACCCTACAAACAAACAGCTACACGGGGTCCCAGTCAGACGCTGCCAAGCTCTACAAACAAACAGCTACACGGGGTCCCAGTCAGACGCTGCACGTCACCCTACAAACAAACAGCTACACGGGGTCCCAGTCAGGGGTCCCAGTCCCAGACGCTGCACGTCACCCTACAAACCCTACAAACAAACAGTCACCCTACAAACAAACAGGGGTCCCAGTCACGCTGCACATCACCCTACAAACAAACAGCTACACGGGGTCCCAGTCAGACGCTGCACGTCACCCTCCCACGGGTCCCAGTCAGACGCTGCCGCCACACCACCCTACAAACAAACAGCTACACGGGGTCCCAGTCAGACGCTGCACGTCACCCTACAAACAAACAGCTACACGGGGTCCCAGTCAGACGCTGCACGTCACCCTACAAACAAACAGCTACACGGGGTCCCAGTCAGACGCTGCACGTCACCCTACAAACAAACAGCTACACGGGGTCCCAGTCAGACGCTGCCAAGCTTATCTGCAGCTGTTGGCACAAATCATCCAAGCAGCACTGACAAATCTTGGTCAGTTCAGAATATCTTGTCAAACAAAACCTGAACAAATCCATTTTAGAATTAAAGCACATTACAGATGCATACTTTTAAAATATTCAAACATTTGTCCTCTATTATGGTTTTCGTGGTGTGTGTGTGTGTGTGTGTACGCTGTTACCAAATGTTACCAACTTCCAAAAAAGAGAAACATGGTGGTTAAACGTGTTCTCCAGGGGGCAGTCTACAGACCTTGCGTAAATAATCCCCTTCTGTCACCAGTTGCTGCACAAAGTTGTCAGAAATAGCTGAGGCATCCTGCCACGAGACGTCCATGCCAAAAGACTAGAAACACAAGCACTGTATCAAATCCCAAACACACATCCAATGAGGTCTCACAATTAGCTGCAGAGAAAGACTCTCTGCGTTTCCAACTAGCAGATCACTTCACACTTGTTTGTCTGAAAGGCGCATATGAGCAGATAATAAACTGACTAAACCGTGTTACATTCCTTACAGTGCTTGTGACTTTAGTACCAACAAGTACAAGCACAACATGGCATATTTTCCCCTAAACACAACTGAAGAAATGATCCAACTTTACTGAAATCCTGCACTTCTGCAATTCTGACCTTGAGAAGTTTCTTTAGGTCATCAGGCCATAGGATTCTTTTCTTAGCACTTCATTAAGACACTCTAATTACGTCCCTTCTCCAGGGCACAGACACCATCACAACTGGTGCTAATAAAAATTCAGATTGAGTAACTGTCCTCCTGTTCCAGATCCAAACCTCTTTCTCATCTAAACAGCCTCCATTTAAAATAATTTAAATGCATTTTAAAGATTAACATGTTAATGAGAATTAGTTTGTGCTTTCATAACATGGTTCTGGCAAAACAATGAGATTCTTTTGCGATTCAATGGGGCACTGTTTAGATTTTACATTCACAAGAAGCAGAACAAAGCAGTTTAAGAGAAGTAAACATACATTTTATTTGCTCACTCTGCACATGGGCCATTCCCAGCATGGGTGTTAACCATGGGAAATGTTAATGTGGAAACGGTAAAGAAAATTCAAAGGCATGTTGAACTAAGGAGACCACATATCTACTAATGTGAAACTATAGCACAGTAATACTGTTAATGTATTAAAAATATTAAATGTTTTTGGAAACTTAAATTATTTCGACCACTTTTAAAAGGACTGGGCTTGATAAAGATTAGCCTAAAACTGAAGTGGGCAGAGAGAGAAGTCACATGTGAAGAGATTTTCTTCACTGATGTAAATAAAAAAATAAGTTCAATGTCGGGACAAAACAAGATGACAAAGCAGCAATAGACTTCAGAGGGAAGAAACCTCATGTTCAGGAGGTCATACACGTGGTCAGGAGGTCATACACATGTTCAGGAGGTCATACACATGGTCAGGAGGTCATACACACAGGGCACCAGCAGGCAGTTTATCCCTTTTTAGAAAATAACCCTCAGTTTATTTTAAACACACAGTAAATGCTTGATTCGGTGGCTGGCTGGCAAAAAATAAAACAATATCCAGGGATATTACACTAAAATCAAAATTTTACAAAGGAAAGGACATACATTATGTTCACAATATTTTTGCGGAGAACTGTTCATGTGCAATATCAGCTGATAAAGCAGGTGACACTAAACTGACACTGGGTGAAGTGTGTGTGAGTGTGTTTGTGTGTGTGTTGTGGGTTTGGGGGCAAGGCAGAAAGCAGTGTTTATCAAACAATCTTCAAATGGTTGCATATACTACAGTCATGATTGCTTGTGCGAATGTTCCTGCTTACATGAAAGGCATAGATTAGGTAGAGAAATGTCCTAATAGTCCAAGCTAGGTAGAGAAATTTGTCCTAAAAGTCCAAACCTACCCCCAAATCCCCCAAGCTAGCATGACTGGATTCAAGAAAATTCTCCAAGCCCTTCACCACTGTAATGTTAAAGCCTCCATGACACAATCATCAAATTACACTACCTCTGATATTTACAGATTCTGTGTTATTATGGCACAAACGAAAAAGGCTACAACTGTAGACTAGTTTCACACACTCGGCTTCTCAGGGAACAAAGGAACCGCTGAAGTAGGCTAGGCTGCTTCTGGCACACACGTTGCAGAATCGACGTCTGATGTGGTCGTCTCCACTCAGTGACGCACGCTGCAGGACGGAGTTGTCCCAGGCCAGCCTGCTCACTGCACATGTCCATGATGCTTGGAGTGACAGGGACGAGACAGGGACAGGGACGAGACAGTCTCACTATAGTTAGGCTTTTCAAAAGAGGAGAGAAAGGTAGATGGTGGGATGGGCCTGGCAGGTAAGCGGCTGGCAAGAGCACATTTACTACAGACAGCACGATCTGCTCCTCACTTTAAAGAAATTTTAATTCCCTTTTATTTATTTTTAATCGTCATGTTCTCTCAATGGTTTGGCCTGCACACAATGGAAGCTTTCGAAAGCTAAAACATCTCAATGGATTAAAAAAATTTTTTAAAGAAAGGAGGGAAAAAAGGGAAAAGGGAGGGAGGAAAAAGACGAGAAACACCAGGAATCACAGAGAGCTACAGCACTCAGATCTCATCTTGGCACACGGACAAACGGCCAACGGCGTGGAAATAACAGGGACGCTTAGGGCAGACAAAAAAACAAAAACCACTGATTTGCCTGTGACTGGGGAAAGGGAGTAAGAACCGTTTGAGTTTGGAGCTGTAAACAGTCAGAAGCCGCGCAAATGGTTTGCTGGACAGATGCTGTGGCACAAGCCCCAAGCAGGCGGGCACAAGTCCCGTGGGGTAGACGTGGGTAAGGCAGCAGGCTGCGTGTGCGCTGACAGGACAAGGCCCAGGTCATTCACTTTCGTCTGGGTTCTGGGAATCCAGTATTTTCACATGGGTGAAGGGAAACAAACCTCTGCGCCCATTCACCTCACCTTCCCACTGGCCACTGATGTTCATACGCGTCACTTTCACAATATCGCCTACCTGTGGAAATGCAAAAAGGGAAATTACACACAAGATTTAAGAGATCCCTTATCATAAGGCTATTACTCAAAAGACACATTTAAGAAAGCTTCGAAGACAGATGCTTCATAGACATAACCAGGAATATGGGAACATTTAAGAACAAAACGACATTATAGAACAATCTACACCAACAAGAAAAAGTGTAGCAATTTAATACAGTGGGATAAAACATCTACATTCTCTGGAATGGTAAAGAGCAGAAAGGTCAAGGTAGAAATGTGCGTTCTTTACAAGTAGAAGAGGATCACATTTGAATGTTTTTAGTCTAAATGTGAACTTTTAAACCACACCTCATGATGTGCAATTCTATACCTGCTCATCTGAAAAATAAGTAGTGTAAATACTACACAAAACCATTAAAATATAGATCAGCCCTCATTACTTGGTTTAGCAGATAACCCAGAAGAGACAGCATTCATGAATAAAACAAACCCAAAAATAGATGTTCCAATTTGAAGCCTTTCGCTTTAGGTCACAAAATGCACTAGGCTGTATCTTTCCCATCCTCTCAGAGAAAGGGCAAATAAATACAAAACCTTTTAGTGTTGGATCTCTATAAACACATACATGGTTCAATTTACATAAAGAATTTTTGATTAAAATAATTTTAAATCAAGGGAAATTATCTTAGTCTTCATGTACAAGAATCTACTCATTTATTTAATCAGTGATGTAACAACTTCCTACTTTTCAAATCCATGACAAGAATCCTAAAGTGGGGGGGGTGCACAACTACACTGTCCCCAAGTGAACAACATCAACACAAAGGATGCATCAAATAATATGGTCCACATCACTACAATATCATATAAAGAGGACTCTCCATGACCAGAAACTAACGTCTGAGAGCAATACAGACAGCAGCCATGAAAACACTTTTTGTAACTTAAATCTCAACTTCCTCATGTCAGCATGAACACAAATACATCTCCTCTCTCTCTCGCTCCTAAGCTAGAAAACAGAAAGGCTGGTGCTGGAACATGCCAGGTTGAAAGGCTTAAGGAATGGAAGTCCACTCAACACTCAAGCCCCCTAGTGCTAAACTACACTGGGGCATCACTATCCAATGACTGCAAGAACCAACCCAGTCTGCCATTAGCAGAATGTTCCAGTTTAGTTTAGTGAAATGCCGCCAACGTTAGACTAAACACGTACATTAAATAAAATACATTATTGAACATTTATGTTTTTTAATTATTATTTTTTTTATAAAAAACCTGCTTAAACATAAAAGGATTTTATGAGGTTAAGTCAGCACAAAACAGCTTTGGCAGACGAGTGTTACTCAAGCTACTGATGGGTAACAGTCAAAGTGAAACAAGAAGGAAAACAAATGCAAAACTAGAGAGGCAATGTGATGACTGGATAGCAAAACTAGATATAGCTCGTGTTAGATTACTTCATATTCACAAAACAGAGATATCCACTGAACTAAAAGGGGTTGTCCTCCCAAAAGCAGTAAGATTATAATTCAGAGAACATTTGAGTTGCTGGAAATGACAAATTACTGACAAGCTATTTGAATCAATATTTAAATCATTTAATTCAGAGGACTGTAAAAAAGCAGCAGTAAAGACAACATCATTGTCAACAATGAGCCTGAACTGTGCAAGTGATGATCAGACATTAGCATACAAGATCCTATCACTTTAACTTCCCCTTAGGTAGTAATCACTTCTAGAAGGTAGTTCGAGAACTCTTGAAACTGAATCAGGCATTCATGTATAATTAACACCTGACGTGCCTAAGGGTTACCAGGTAAAGGGCCTACCTCTAGCGCCAAGGCCGTCTTGTCATAAGCACAGGGGACCCGCTTCTGGATGGCTCTGGCCATAACAGGCCCGTTCTGCATGGAGGGCAGCGGGTTGATGACTGCACCAGGTGTCCCGGGGGGCAGAGGAGATGGCGTCTGAGGCTGAGCATAGGCGTGTGCAGGCTCGGGGATGCCGTAGCTGTTGGAGTTGCGGGATCCGTGGCCAGGCTGGCCAGCATGTGGCAATGGCCTGACCAGCTTTTCTACGTAAGGTACAGGAATCATACCGACACGTCCCTCCTTGCTCTTGGCACTCCACCACTGTTCCTCGGGTTTGTCCAGGATAATCAGGATCTCACCCTTCTTGAAAGGAAGGTCCTCTGCATCGCTGCCAGTGAAGTCATAAAGAGTCCGCACATACTCCAGATTCTCATCTCCAGGCCCACCAATTGTCTGAATAGGACCAGTAGTTAGAGCTGTGCTGGGGTACCTGTTGGGACACATGGTGTATGCTCACAAAGACAGACAGGCACCCAGGAATGGAGTCATAAATTCAGTTGTCTTCATAATGCAGGAGATGGGTGGGGGTTGTGACTAGTGTAAAAGCAAATGTTAGCTTTACTGGTACTGTTCAAGTTAATCTACTACAATTACTTTATATATATTAAAGGTAGCTATAATAGAGGGCCAATGATGGACATAAAATTTAATTGTGCAAAAAATCTAAATGTGGCAACACATAACTGTATAATTTGGACATGAATTGCATTTCACTGACCAGAGTCACTGGTTTCATTAACCAGGACTTAAGTGTTTTAGTCAAAAGCGTGTACATGAAGAGCACTTTTAATTTCAGAGACAGTCTCTACATTCATTAGAGCTGCACAGAGCATCATGTAAAAGCAATGTGAAAATGAACGCGCAAATCACACCCATTGCTTTGCTATTTGCGCACGCTGACCGGTCTGTTGCTGATGAATTTGCTCTGCCGATTAAACATAAGGCATTTGACACATCAAGCAGCCCCACTTTTAGACCATGACAACTGTGAAGTCCCCGCAAATACACTTTATTATATCTAAATGGGAATAAGTAGCAAAATTACGCGGGTAATTTGAGCACCACCTAATCCGTATGGTATCAAGGAATCTAGTGACCAGCACAAACATATGGTGGGGGGTTTTGTGGACATTATAGGCCATAACAGACCTTAACAGTTAAAATACTAAACTGACACCTGAATATTCATCTCAATTTCCAAAACAAGCAAGAGAAGAAAGTCAAAGTGTCAACATCGGTCAAAACAGCAGGCTTACCTCGGGGCAGGCTCTATCAAAGTAGTCGTGTCCAGGTAATGTATTTTGTAGAACTCCAAAAGCGCGGGCAGATGTTCAAATTCTTGGTCACCAATCTTAAACCTCTTGCTCGGCAACGAGTTGATAATATAATGAGAGACTTTGGAGTTTTCGGACACCGATAGCACATAGTCACCGGGACATGTCGACGAATCCCGAACCAAAAACATGCCATGTCTTTGTCCCTGTAACCTGCCCTGAGCCTCCTGTCTCGAAAGCGACCCGAAATACCAGCTGTTTCGGTCCGATGAATCGAACCGTGCCGACGACATGTCTGTTTTGAAATAAATAAACTGGGGCTATAATCCAAACGGGATTTATTACTGCACCGTAAATCACAAGTATTGTGCTTGCAGCGCAATATCAGTAAAAAATAAAATAAAAACTGAACACGTAGTTAGCTTAGCAAACGAAAAACACTTCGATGCCCAAAGCAGTAGACCAACCGAACCGCAACCTGACGTTTCACAGACAGGCTGCGACTGCCATCAACCAACTTTGTTGCATTACGACTGCTGTTCCTTGCGCCAAACAAACCGATATTTGCAGATTAGAAATCTAAATCAAAAACGTAACCGTCAACACGTTACCGACACAAATCAAGAGAATACCCCCATTAAACTTAAAGTTCCCCTTTCCGCTCCCTCTTCCGCGAAAGTAGCGGCAGCTAGCTACCTAGCCAGCTAGCTAACCCTGGCTAATGAAACAATATAACGCTCTGTCAGCTCACGACAGAGAAAAGGTCGCCATAGCTAATAAGTTAATAAACTGGTCTACATCACGACGCAGAATAACACACGGCAGACGACTCCATTAATAAGTCATTGTAAATATTTCACACGTAGACGCAAAAACCCCAGTTTTTAAACGTACGGTGTAGCTCGTTAGCTTGGCTTATCAAGGCTCCCGACAGACTTCAGTAGCGAGCTGTAACAAAAATGGCGGCCTGCAACACGTCCTCACACAAATGAATTCACAAGTAAGTAGATAATACTTGAAAGTACAGATTTTTTTAGACCTTGAAAGAATATCCCGTTGCGTGTGCGCGTTTTGTCGTCCAACGACGACCAAAACGCAGTCTGCTTCGTTAAATTTCTTTTTCCTGTGTAGCTAAGTATTAGGCGGCTTCCGAAACCTCGTCAACCAACTGGCTACTAAGGTGGAGAAATGGCGTCTAGAGGGCGGGTCTGCGCGCTCCCTATCTCCCTGGGTATTGCTTCAAGATGAGGAGGAAAAAAAGCATCTGATGGAGGGCATTATTAAATCAGTGAGCTGTGCTATAGTAGTTCTGGTGACACTGATTATCAAGGTGGTCTGTAGTAAACGTACACTGAAGTGATCCGAGCTGAGAGTGAACATTAAAGCTTGCGACCGATACACTTCCAGAACAGGTACAAGTCCCCCGGGGCCTTTTTAAAACAAGATTTAAACGAAATATACTTTCATATACTCTACACTACCAACACGGGGACTTTCACCTGCCACAGTGCACACTTCATTATATATATAATATATATATATATATATATATATATATATATATATATATATATATATATGTATGGAACACTTCCTGGTAACAGCCACCTTGTTGGGAGTCATGGTATCATGGACTCTGTCAGAACATGTAGAGAACTAAGAACACTTAGATCAGGGATGGCCACTGAAAATTCTTGTGGCAGAAGCATCACATCCATACTCTGCTGACAAAACAAAACAAGCTTCTAATTCTTCTAATTAAACCAACTGCGAAGCTTGTACGACAGTAACAATTTCCTGTTCAGGTTTTTGATAATAGAGTCTTTATCAATCCTCCTTTTGGTGCTGTAATATATTTTATGACAGCACTCTCACAAGAAGAACAGGCACGAGAAAGCTGTGTTTATATGTGATGTATGTAGCACTTCTTCCTTCAGTCTTTGAAACCAAAAGTGGGAATCCAAAGCAGTCACTTGCCCTGACTGAAATACTGAACTATTAGGAGCAGTACACTTTGCCACACCTTTTCTACGATGTATATGGAAAAATCTCTACAGGGCAGAAGCTGAAGTCTGCAAGTCCTGGCAAGCGTTGCTGAGTCCTGCCTGTGATAGGCTGACATTCACTTCACCATGCTTGCACTTCCAGTTCCGTAAATCCTGGATCAGTGGTGCAATACAGTGGAAGGAACATATAGAATGTAAAGAAGAATGTAAAAATGTAAAAACTAACATCATATTGTGAACAGATGGCAAAGTGCTTTGTAAGTCGCTCTGAATAAGAGCGTCTGCTGAATGCCCAAAATGTAACATTACACAGCAAAGAATAATTACAGAAGGCACAGTTTTATATTCATCTTATTCATTTGATTGCATGTGGTTATTCTTAATACTATGCTAAGGTGGGTAGTTGTTTTAAATTCCTTTTTTAATCTAACTTAATGTGTGATTTAATAAAGACTCTGACAATTCATTTGCTCTGTCTTTCTATCCATCCATCCAAGCTTTCATGCCTCAAAATTCACACACATGGGGCCTAATCATATGTGCAAGGATAAAAAAAATGTTTCCACGCCTTTGCTTACTTGATATTTGAACACATTTGTGGTGCATACAAACATACAATTTTAAGTTCTGATTTTGCAATACAACCCATTATGCAAGGACAATATGCCATAGGACACAGCCTGTGATGGAGGGCTCTGGAAGTAGTCAGTGAGCCAGCTAACTTTACTTCCCGACGCAGGTGGACATTCCACGTTCAGAAAGTAAAAGTCCTCACCAAGATTTTGTTTAGGATTCCTGGATTGTGTTGATTCCACTAATTTTACCTGGCTTGCACTATTTAGAAAATCCAGCAAGCTTGAGTAAAATCCTCAGAAGGAGTTTTACTTTCTGAACCTGGAATGACCACCTCTGCTTCCTGGTGATAGACTTTATTAATCATTGTGCAATGCATGAGATAAGATGTCTGGCATGGAGGTTCCAGGGCCTGATAATGTCTGTCGGAGTCCAAGATTTTATCAAAAAGTAGTGGCACAAATAGTTAAACTCAAGGACAGGGTAATCCAGCGGTGTATGTTAATTTACTCTAGTCATCTAGCTAGGGTTAGGTAAGTAGCAAACCAGTAGTAGCTGATTTGCTATCCAAATAAGACTTGTCTTTACAAAATATAGAAATATAGCTAGCTATGCGCCATTTGTAATGTAGTGTGTTTCTAAATATTTAGCACTTGGTCAGTGATGGGTAATCTTTGAAATGACTGTATTTGAATAGGAGGAGAACCTGTGCCTTGTTGCAAGGCTGATTATTCATTTCAGAGATCCATAAGTACTGTTTTCATCTTGTTAACCCAACTGCCTGTATTTATACTTAAATGACAGATAATTTAGGAATTAAAGCTCTTTAACAAAGTAAAGAAGTCAGAGTCTAACTAGGCCTACATATTAAACAGGTCATATGTGAAGTGCCTCAGCTAACTTGATGTAACGCGCTTCATTAATTGCATTATATGTTACTAACTACATGTGGATTGGACATTTAATTTGTTCATAATTTTATACATGTACACAAGGGGGACCAGTTGAGTTAAAAACAGTCAGTGAACTTTGAGGAGATATAAAAGGAATTTCAAATCTGTGCAACATAAAGTGTAAGTTAGGTAGTAGAATTTTTTTTATTCTCTTATCTGCCCATATCAGATCCAATGAATGTGGTGGTGCTCCTGGAGCCTTAATGGAGCCCATGTGGTAGATGCAGATGGGCCAACACGTCATTCAGGGAGTTGGGGAAACCAGCAAGGTGGTAAGTTAACCTCTGCTGGCACATGAAGAAATATTTTAATTGTACCCACCAGGAAGCAGGTTGTTTCTTGTGCACCTGAAGAGCTCCTCCCAAACACCGGCATCTCAGCCGGGCTGGTGGGATGCAGATGCAGCAACAACAGTAGCAACAGCAGCAACCCATGCAGGTCCCGCAGTTCCTGACGCAGCACCTTCAGGCCCAGCAGCTAGTAGATGAAACAAGGTTTAATAAAGACCCTGCCAATTCCATCCATCCATCCATCCATCCATCCATCCATCCATCCATCCATCCATCCATCCATCCATCCATCCATCCATCCATCCATCCATCCATCCATCCATCCATCCATCCATCCATCCATCCATCCATCCATCCATCCATCCATCCATCCATCCATCATTTTGTGCTTCAGACATGGGGGCTAATCATATGTGCAAGGACCATTAATCAGTATGCCATACATTTGTTAAACTTTTTTTTTTCCTACACCTTTGGTAACTTTGATATTAGGACACATTTGTGGCGCATACAACCGTACAATTTTAAATTCTGATTTTGCAATATAACCATTACGCGAACGCAACAGTACATTGGACACAGCCTGACTGCGGGCTCTGGAATTAGGAACTGAACCGCCCGACGTTACTTCCCGATGATAGTCCCTGTTAGTCATTGTGCACCGCATGAGATACAATGTCTGGTATGGATGTCCCGGGGCCTGATAATGACTGGCGGAGTCCAGGATTTCGACAAAAAGTAGTGGCACAAATGTAAGTATTTAGACACAATAACCGGACAGTCCAGTGGTGTACATTAGTTTAGCCAATAGGTCATCTAGCTGGCTAACTAATTTACTATGCTAACTCTCTTGCTATGGTTAGCCAACTAGCAAATCGGTATTAGCGGAACTGCTAACCAAATAGGATTTGTATTTACAAAATATAAGTAACCTAGCTGCGGCACGGATAGCGTACCTGTAATCTATTACACAGCCAACCTAGCAAAATAATAAACGTATTTCAGATTTCAGACAGCTAGCTCTGAAGCGAACATGCTATCATTTTAAGCGAAAGTGCCATTATTCGCATAATTCCGTTTAGTCCACCAACATCACCAGAGCTTGTTAGCTAACAAGCTAACAAATATGTCTTTGGGCCAGTACACACCTGCCTAAATTACAGTATATCTGACTTAATATCTCCGTTTCTACAGCATTAACTGTGTACAGTCCATGTTGTAGAGTCATCAGAGGGGACTTCACGTCCTTCACAAACGCTAGCTAACTTGGCTATCTAGCTATATGCCCACCATTAGAAATCCTCACGAACTTTAGCTAGCTAGACAAAAGTAGATAACTTGCCTAGTTGGCAAACCGTTATCTTAGTTGGTTAGAAAGAGAGAGAGAGCTGCTTAGGAACTGTACAGAGTAAAGAAGTCGGGAGTCTTGACTAGGCCTATGTATTAAACATGTCATATGTGAAGTGCCTCACCTAACTTGATGTAAGTCGCTTCATTCAATGCGTTCTGTTACTAGCTACATGCGGCTTCGGCATTTAATGTGTTCATAATTTCACACACACGTACTCGAGTTTACGTGAAGCGTTTGACTGCTGTTACGATGCGATGCGCAGTAGCGGTTGACGCAGCTGTTTTATTGCAGCGAGGAAGCCATGAGGAAGGCCGGAACGGCACACAACAAGTCCAGCAATGACATGGAGACTCATGTTTTTACCAAGGCTAAGACAAGAGTGAGTTAGCGGACACCTTTGTCACCACATGTGTAATGTAGTAGAGCGTTTCTATACATTTAGCACTTGGTCAGTGATGGGTAATCTTTGAAATGACTGTATTTGAATAGGAGGAGTACCTGTCCCTTGTCGCAAGGCTGATCATTCATTTCAGAGATATCCGTAAGTACTGTTTTCATCTTGTTAATGAGTCTGTCTGTATTTATACTTAAATGACAGAGAGCTACTAATATAACGTTGAATGCTTTTTTTTACAGATAAAAAAGCACAAGGGGGCCCAGGTGAGTTAAAAACCGTCAGCAAACCTTCAGGAGATATAAAAGGAAGTTCTAATATGTGCAACATAAAGTGCAAGTTAGGTAGTAGAATTTATTATTTTATTTATTCTCTTATCGGCCCATGTCAGATCCAATGAATGCTCTCCAGACTCTAACAAGTGTAAGTGGTGGTGGTCCTGGTCCTGTAGGGATGGGGCCTCGTCCTGGAGCCCCAATGGGCCAAATGCAAATGGGCCAACACGTCATGCAGGGAGTGCCAGGAAACCAGCAGGGCGGTAAGTTAACCTCTGCTGGCACGTGCAGATTTATTCTAGTCGTACCCACCAGGAAGCAGGTTGCTTCTTTTGCGCTTGAGGCTCCTCCCAAACACCTCCTCTTTCCCGCAGCCGGGCCGGCGGGGCAGATGCAGATGCAGATGCAGCAACAACAGCAGCAGCCACAGCAACCCTTGCAGTTCCCGCAGTTCCAGACGCAGCAGAGCGGCATGCAGACGCAGACGACCACAGCCATGCAGCAGAGCGTCCTGCAGCAGCAACACCTTCAGGCCCAGCTGAAGCTCCGGCAACAACAGCAACATCATCCCAGTCAAGCACTGCAGCACCAGAACCAGCAACAACAGCAACAGGCCCAGGCTCAACAACAACAACAGCAACAACAACAGGCCCAGGCTCAACAACAACAACAACAGCAACAACAACAGCAGAACCAGGTCCGGGAAGCTTACGTGTGTCGTGAGGGAAGGGGGCTCTTTTTGGGGCTTTGTATGAGCCCATGCAGTGTTTTGTGGAGGAGTCGTGTAGCTTTGCGTTCTGGTTCTGTCTGTGGCCAAATTGAATGTGTAGCTGTTCTGTGAAATGTGTCTTTTTCAGTTGCACCAATCCAGACTTGTTCAGCTACAGCATCTACAGGTGGCCCAGGCCCAGGCCCAGGCTCAAGCTCAAGCTCAAGCTCAAGCTCAAGCTCAAGCTCAAGCCCAAGCTCAAGCCCAGGCCCAGGCCCAGGCCCAAGCTCAAGCTCAAGCCCAGGCCCAGGCCCAGGCCCAAGCTCAAGCTCAAGCCCAAGCCCAAGCCCAAGCCCAAGCCCAAGCCCAGGCCCAAGCCCAAGCCCAGGCCCAAGCCCAGGCCCAGGCCCAAGCCCAAGCCCAGGCTCAGACCATTCAACATTTGCAGCAACAGCAGCAGCAGCTACAGCAAGCGCAGGCCCAGCCGGGCCAGATGCCCCCCCACACCCAGCCTCCTCAGATCCTCGTGCCCCAGTCTCTAGCCGGGCCAATGCCTCCCGGGCAGCACCAGGCAATCAGCTCACTCGGCCAGCAACAGCATCAACAACCCATGTCATTGTTCCAGGTGAATGTTGCATTTTATTCTTGTTTAACAGCACTTGCCCCCGTGGCAAAGTTGCCATTTGTGACCTCAGAGTGCAGAGTTTAGGCATTAGGTTTAGAGTAAATTAACCGTAATCTATTGGCCAGGTAATAAATGTTCTTATGTCTTCTTAAATTTGCCTGTGTGTGTGTGTGTGCGTTAGTGCGTGCGTGCACCTGTCCAGGCTAGAGTGATGCAGCAGCAGCATACCCAGCAGGTCCATCAGGCCCAGCAGGCCCAGCAGGTCCAGCAGGTCCAGCAGGCCCAGCAGGCCCAGCAGGCGGCAGCCCAGGCCCAGCAGGCGGCAGCCCAGGCCCAGCTGGCGGCAGTGGCTGGACCGGTAAGAGCTGTATAGTCTGGAGTGGGGACACCTGGATAAGTGGATGAATGAGCCCAGAGTGAAAGCATGTCAGCGTGAACATTACGACGTGATGAATGGGTTTCTTTTGGTTTGGTTGTTGATGTGTTTTTTTTAATCATCTTATTCGGTTAAAAATAACGTTTAAAGGAAGGAATGAAAGAAGAGCCTCAGGATTACTGAAAGCCTAATGAGAGATTACTGGAAATTCAGGATCAGAGTTGGTGTCCTAGTGACAGCAGGGGTCCATATTTTCCAAAGAATTGGATGGAGTAGTGGATGGAGGGTTTAGACAGTGAATCTGAGACATAACACTCCCAGCTGATATCACAGAAACCTCCATGACTGATTTCTGCCATCAGCAGAATAAATTACCTACAGAGACTACAGAGAAGAGCCTTCTGTTTCTTCTGTTAGCCACGTTTCCTTTAACAAGCCTCCCCAGATGCCAGACACGCTGAAATGCCTCCCAAAACATTCACTGTCTGTTCACGTTCTAGCTTTGCCATTCCTTGAGGGAATGATGACATCCATGTTGCTTTCATGCATTCACATTGTCCCGCACATGTGTCTCCAGTTTGGCCTAAACGCCGCAGAGATGGAAGCTGTAAAACACCAGAGATGCTTGTTGTACATTATCATCTAATTTAGTGGGAGAAAGAAATGCAAACATGCAGAGATTCTCAACTGGGTTATGGCCTAAATAGGGTCCTGTTCTCTCTTGCATTATGCGTGCCATGTTTGCAGCTAACAGGACTGCATGCTTGCTTTTTTCTTTCCTGCAACAAGCCTTTATTCATACATATTCATAAGCCAAACTAAGCATTTTGTGACACTATACTTATTTTAAGTTTGGTGGACTAGTATGCTATTTCTGTCATGTCAGTATGCATATTACATTCCTTTCCCAGTCATTAAAATGCATCTGTATTAGCTAAGACAAGAGTCTTTCTTGAAGATGTTGAGAAGTTTGTATATAGACATATGCATTGCATTTTCTCCTTTTCTGCATGTGTACTGGGAGAGAACATGTAACTCTTGACCTGAGCAGCATGCAACAGCACTGATGTGTCAAGGACATTTTTTATGCTTTTTGAATGAAGAAAGACACAATACTGTCATGGAGGCTTGTCTTGTTATTTATGTATGTATTTGTTACTTTGCATAAATGAATGATTGATTATATATATATGTATATGTATGTATATGTATATGTATGTATGTATGAGTCTCTGCTGCTTGCAACACTCATGAACCAGTTCCTGTTTTGCATGTGCGCATGTGCTCGCTCTCATATCCGCTGATGCGCTGCATTTCCTGTTTTGCTTGTGACGTATCTGTTGTCCCCTCTGTCCTCCTCAAAGATGATGCCCCGTACTGTGATGCAAATTCCACCCCGGCTGCCTCGTACCACCCCGAACTCTACCATTCCTCAAAACCCTGCTGCCATGGGAGGACAGCAGATGCCACAGGTACTTACCCCAGGCTGCGCGCTGGCCGCGCCTGTGGCCTGCAGCCGTTAGCACACGGAGGCTGTCCATGAGCCCAGTGCCATAGCTGCCATCTGCCTCCCTCTCTGGCCGTCGTCACGCGTCTGCTGCTCGCAGCGAGAGCCTTCCTTTAAAAGTTACACGCCACAGTGGGGAAGCTAGTGTACGGGAACTTCTACCCTGTTGGATGCTCGGGGGTGATGTGTCTGCTTCTGAGCAGAGCGTGCGGAAGGAGAAATGTGTACATCATCAGGGGTTTTGTTTTGTGAATAAAAGCATATGGTGCAGGTAAGTGGAAATGTGAATCTCAGAGTTGTCCTTAAAGCTCCAGATGGAGGGGAGTGTAGAGTCCTCGGGTGATAGACTGCACACCCAAACTGTCCGAAGAGCAGCAGGATGTGGAGTGTCCCAGTGGCTACACCACTGCAGTAACTAACAGGCTGTTGCAGTCACTGGTGCTCCTGCTCATTCTGCTCTTTTCCGCCTGCACTTCCTCGCAGGCCCAGCAGATGTCCTCGCCCTCCCCCGTCCAGGTGCAGGGGCCCCAGCCTACCATGCCTCCTCCGCCCCAGCCGCAACCTTCGCCCCAGCCTCCAAACTCGCAGCCCAACTCGGTCAGGTAAATGTCAGCGAGCCCAGGAAGAACCAAGAGGAGGCGCTCATGCGTCCGGTGATGGAGGTGGTGGTGATGAATCGTTTGTCTCCTTCAGCTCTGGACCTGCCCCTTCACCCGGAGGTTTTCAGCCCAGTCCTTCTCCACAGCCGTCCCAGAGCCCAGCCACGGCCCGCACCCCTCAGAACTACCCCCTCCAAGTGCCCTCTCCAGGACCTCTTAATACCCCGGGTACGCTCGCTCGCCTCTAGTGCTTTAATTTAAATGAATGGCATTTAGCAGACACTCTTATCCAGAGTAACATGTATCTTTAACACTGTGACAGTACATGTGCTCACTGGGAATCCAGCCCACAACCTTGGTGTTACTAGCAGCACTCTCCACCTGATGTGTAATGTACACGATGGTGTGTGTGTGTGTGTGTGTGTGTGCAGGTAACCCCAGCTCTGTGATGAGTCCAGCAGGATCTTCCCAGTCAGAGGACCAGCTGTATATGGACAAACTCAAACAGCTCTCCAAATACATAGAACCCCTGCGAAGGATGATTAATAAAATTGACAAAAATGAAGGTATTTGTTCATTTTTATATCTTCATTGGCATTTTACTGTATTTGTTCATGTTAGTCAGCATCTTTCTGTTTTGTTTTGTTTTTACAGACAGGAAGAAGGACCTTAGTAAGATGAAGAGCCTATTGAATATTCTCACTGATCCCAACACGAGGTAAATGCAGTCATGCTTCATACTCCTCTGTTTAGGAGCTGGGCGGGTAGGATTAACCTGTCATTACCTTTTACCTTCCACTAGATGTCCCCTTAAAACACTACAGAAATGTGAAATAGCTTTGGAGAAACTCAAGAATGACATGGCAGTGGTGAGTCGTTTGCAGTTCTTTATATGATTTCTTTTTCGTCCATGTTCGAAATGATCTGTCTAGGAACAAAGCTGTGAAATGAAAAGCAGTATGCAAATGACGTCCTGCGATCTAGCTAATTGGCTGTTGGGATGTTTTGATTGTTCACCTGTCCCGCGTTTGTTCACCTGTCCCGCGTGCCTCTGTCCTGCAGCCTACTCCGCCTCCTCCCCCAGTGCCGTGCACCAAAAAGCAGTATCTGTGCCAGCCCCTCCTGGACGCGGTCTTGGCAAACATTCGCTCGCCAGTTTTCAACCATTCTCTTTATCGAACATTTGCTCCTGCGATGACGGCCATACATGGACCGCCAATCATGTCAGTGCAGCTGCTTTTAAGTAGCCTCAGAAACGCAGCCACCTCAACCTGAATTTGTTCATTTAAACGAATAACAATAATAATCTGTTGATTAGCCTTTTTTCACTTCACGTACAGAGGACCCATAATTCCGACTCGTAAGAGAAAGTATGAGGAGGATGATCGTCAGACCATCCCAAACATACTTCAAGGCGAGGTAGCACGTCTCAGTTCCAAATTTCTGGTCAACCTGGACCCATCCTTCTGCAGCAATAACGGGACTGTGCATCTCATCTGCAAATTGGGTGAGTTTGCATATGACAGATTATGCAAATCACTTATTCAAATCTATGCCCTTAGTTTGCATCGATTCTGATTTCTGTTCTGTTGTACCTTTTTCAGATGATAAAAATCTTCCCAGTGTTCCTCCTCTGCAGCTGAGCATCCCAGCAGACTACCCTGACCAGAGTCCTCAATGGGACAATGATAGTCAGCAGTATGGTAAGATATTGCACAGTTTTGTTGTTGTTGATTCATTTTCAAGGCCCAGGACCACATGAATAATATATCAACCACCTGACAAGAATGCTATTGTAGTTAGTAAGACGTGAATGGTAGTTCATTCCAATTATTATGACATTGTTTGTATAACTTGTATTCAGCGGCCAGTAGATTTCATGCTACCCTGTTACCCTAGTTCTCCTGCAATACCCTAGTTGCCCTGTAGTGAAAGACCTGTATGAACTGACCAAATTACCCCCCTCTCCCTAGAAGCCAACCCCTTCTTGCAGACTGTGCACAGGACCATGACCTCCAAACTCCTTCAGCTTCCTGACAAGCACTCTGTAACCGCCCTGCTTCACACGTGGGCTCAGAGCGTGCGGCAGACGTGCCTGTCTGCAGCGTAGGTGGAGCGTCACCCCCACCCGTGGCTCCTTCAGACCATGGAACTCCAGTGTCCTTTCATACCATGTTCACTCGTACCCTTTATATGAACCTGATATGGGGAATATGTTCCCTTTTTGTTTATATTTGAATCAGTAGAAAATCTGTACACATCCATAAATGATTTTGCTTTTAATTTACACAAATATTGTTTTCTTCACTCAAGTAGACTTTTGCAAATCCCTGTGGTTTTTGAAGGCAACCGTTAAGCCAAGATTTTGCATTTATAATCTGAAATGTGTTCTGTACAAATAACATTGCATACTTGGACAAAACCATCCAGAAACGCAGTTGGTAACTATGAAATTGGGAATGTTTTATGTTGCCGTTCTTCGAAAGCGGCGTCTTTGCACAGCTCGAGTCCTCTGCTGCCTCTCGGCAGAGCCGGTGCTGAGGCTGCGTTTGAGAGCTGGGAGGATCCCCCTCTCTCGCACGTCGGCGTGGTACACGGGTCTGTCCAAGAGAGTCGGCCAGTGAAAGTAACTTTAAGACAGATAGCCATACTGAAAGATACTTAATAATAAACCGGAAAATAGCAACACATCTTCCTTTGGGCAGTGGGAAGAAAGGTAACATGGGAAACTTCTCTGTCTCTGAGTGAAATTGTAAAGAATGTGGTTTGACTTTTATTGAAGTACATTAAAATGTGAGGAATATAAATATTTGTTCGCCTTTTCTTCTCTGTAAGTTAGGCTTTGGTCAAAATGTAATCCTCTGGGCTGATTTTCTTGTTGACAATGTTTCTGAGAACAGCCTTAAGGAGCGTTATATCTGGGGAAGGCACAAACCTCTCCTGAGGTGTTTCTGCACTGAAGGAGAATTACAGCATGAAAATGGGCACCGTCTGGGGTTGGTACACTCACTTCCTGGGGCTGTTGGCATTGTAGAGCTGCTGAATGATACATTCATTCTCCTGCAGGGTGGGTGCTGGCGGGGGCGGGGGCTGGGGTGGGTAGTAAGGGATCCGTGGAGGGACTGAGGGACTTGGGTACCTCCCTGGCCTGCTGCAGCAGAGCTCTGATCTTCTGATCTTCTGTGGCCTCGCCCCTGTACCCTGTCTGACTGTTAAAATGTTTTCACAGTCAGTGACAAAATGTGCTAACAAGCGTGGGTGTTCCTCAGTAAACACTCTATTTACCAACCTGTTTGTATCATGCATGAGTGTATCATTTCACATTTTTGACATTGTGTTAAAGTACTGCATTGAGCATACATTAGTTACCTAAGGTTGGCATCTTGGGGCAAGGAAGTGTTTTCTAATGTTTGCTCACAGAACATTCCTCTTGCTGAATGCAAAGTGTTGTCCTGGGTTGAGTATTTTTGTCCCTTGTTAATGGACCCTAAGTAGTTGTCGAAAGTGAATATCGAACCAAGTTCCCAGTTTCCAGGTTTGAGCAACAGTGGCTTAGAAAAAGCAATTGGAGCAAATGGCGTGCTAAAACCTTACCTTTTGCGCATGACGATCTAATCTCCATGATCAGCCTGAAGTAGAGTTCTGTGTACATACGGCATTGAAAAGGCCATTAAAGATTTACGTTTAAAAACCTTATCAGTCAGGCGACACGTCACTCTTTTTCCAAGAAGGCAATTTCATGTAAACATCTTTCATGAAAAATGTTGTGGCGGTGTCTGTGGTTTGTCAGTCTCCGCTGTGGCTACATAAGCCTCTTCTTTTTTGCTGATTCAGACTGGGTCGCCATGCAACATTATACAGTGGCGTTCAGTCAACGTGAAGCTCAGGTGTTTGGGCAAGTTGTATTAACGCTAATGAAAAATTACTTTAACGAAACCTGCAGCATTAACTGTGCAAAATAATCGGTGTTCCACATTTCTTTCGAGTAAAAAAAGACTGAAATTACCAAGCGTTTATTGACATAGCGCTACTTGAAGCTTACCCTTGTTGTGTGGTTTTAACTGGTCTATTTCACGCTACAGTTGTCCGATTTCTTTGTGCACCTGCTGCAAGAAGTGAATGTTCCTCCCGCAGCGCGCGTGCCTGCAGCCCAGCCCCGTAGTGCTTCACCCGAGTTTAAAACCTTTGGTGTGAAAAATCCTGGTAGTAAGAGTCTAAATCTAATGGTAGAAGATGGATGTTCTTTGGTGGAATAAAAAAAAATCGATTGTTTTTTTTTAAATTAAAGAATTAAGAGTGAGACATTAGGCTCAAATTAAAAAGTCTTAACGAAACTGATTTCGGCTGTAAGGTCAGTTCTGCATCTCTTCGCAATGAAGCACGTCTGAGTTATATCGAATTACCAACAACATGCCTCCTTATTCAATATGCATATTGCCGCGGTAACATCATTTAAAATAAACTACTGTCCGCCAAATAAATTAAAGTACTAGTGATCATTGCAACTTTGGTGTTTTCAAGTTAGCTTCCTAGGATCACACAAAGATACTTGGGTAAAACAGCCAGTGAAAGAAACTTTGAACAGTTGTTTTAGAGACCACGTCCCTTTAGATCAAAGTTGGCATTTATAGTGGATTTGAGAGACAGAGGCAACGTTTTGGTCAAATTTGACAAGACAAATGTATATGAGCAGTACAAAAGACATGCACACCTGGACTTGATCATAGGTAAAACTTCAAAACAACATTGCATGAACAAGTATCGAAACAATTCACATCTTCCATTAAAACATTTAAAAGCTTCTGACGTCCAAGCCCTGTTCAATCTCCGGCATAATAAATATTCATTCCCTAAGATTAGACAGTGGGAGGGGGGGAAAAAACCCAATACAAACCAAAAACCCCCCACTGGGTAGTTACTGAACTTTGGGTTTATCAGCAAACACAACCAACAGCAGTTCATAGAGAAGGCCGACGAGCAGAATGAGGGCGGAGCTGGAGAGCAGGCCGAGGGAGCACAGCGCCAGGAGCACGTAGACCAGCAGCAGCGTAAGAAGCGTGCGGTAGCTGGCCAACGGCCGCAGGCTGAGCCGCGCTCGCTGGGCACATCCTGGCACCCGCCGCGCCACGGGGCTCCGCCTCCGCTGCTGCTCTACCGTTGCAGACGCGCCCTTCAGGTAATGTCTGCCGACGCACCCTAGAAAGTCCTGCCGAGAGCACAGCGCCTCCATGTGGTCACCCAGCTGCACGAGGAATAGAAGTGTGTGACGGACATTGCTGACAAGTGCAAGGGCTGTTTCCTTGGTAAAGAATAGAGATGTCTCACCCTCTCGTTGAAGAAAGAGGAGACCCGGAACAGTAGTCGCACCAAATGAGCGTTTTCATAGCTTCTTATTGGCTGAAGCTCTGGATCTCCTTGATATTCTATCTCAAATCGACGAAGACCATTAATGATCTGCAACAACACAATCACACACACATGCAGCTTAAACCAAAGCTCAAAGAGGGGCAAGTGCTTGTATAATTGCCCATTCTGAAGCCTCACCTGCAGTCTACCCAAATCTGTGAGCACAACGCCATTTTCAGTCTGGACGCAATCTGGCAGCTGCTTGGACCCCCCGTCGTCTTCTGATGATTCCAGGTTTGCCATTAGCTGAGACAGCTGCCCTGAATTCAACTATAAAAACCACCATCACCAGTTACAATGAAGCCATTAGAAGGATAAATACATCAAACTGCATGTAGTTGATCCGATAAGCTCTGATTAAAACGGTCAATGAAACGCGTTTGCATGCAGACGGATCATGCAGGGCCATTATGTCATCAACACACCTACCCGAAAAATCTGACACAAGTAGTCCAGGGCCTTGTCCAGGAACTCATGGGTCTTTTTAACACACTCTCCCATATCTTCAGCCTCTCCTCCACTAAACGTGTAACTGGGATCTGAGGATCTCATGCTAAACCAGGAAAGAAAGGAGTTGTTTGCGGCCACTTCAGCCGAGTGATCAGAAATCCGTTTAGCAGTCTGCCGGGCCTGAGCTATGATCTGGACCAGCTTCAACACCTGCGGAGGATCAAGGGAATGGCAAACACAAAACAATGCCACCTTTCACACTGCTGTCCACCTCCCCAATGCTTCTGTAAAATGCTGCGATCAAACATTCAAGGCTCTGGTCAACTCCACGGCCGCGTCTCGGTACCGTACTGCCGTGTCCCTGATCTCCTCACTCACCACTGCACGCAGCTCACTGCCAAACATTTGCTTGTACTGGCAATCCTGCCCTTCCAGGCTGTACACGTGACTCTTGACTTTGAAGACGGCGTCCGTCCCCGAGGGCTGGCGGGACGACAGGAAGCTACCTCCGTGCGCAGGCGTGAGGAACACCCGGGCCTGCCGGTGGTGTAGCATGTGCTCAGGTTCCAGGAACAGCTGTTCTCCTGAAGACGAGAGAGAGGCAAACATCCACTTCAGGATGAATCTCCATGAGTGGTACCTCCATCTGGGCCTTTGTTCTCTTAGCACTGATTTATGAATACGCAACAGAATTTCCCTTCCATGTAATGAATGCAGTGCAGCACAGTGACAATTTTAATTTTCAAGTGCCATTTCTTTGAATTTATAGATCCTTAGCAATTATTTCCCCAAATAACCCACTCTCTTGCCCCATCTCCTCAACATGAGTCAAATGAACAAAATGGAACACATCACCATTTACCAATCACTGGTGGCTCAGCTACGCTCTCCAACCCCAGCTGAGTACACTTGCTATACATTCTGTCTATATATCAAAACTCACTTCAATTTTGCTGAATGCATTTGCTTTTCCTCAGGGGAACAATCTGATGAGGTACAGGCATTTGTAGAAAAATGAAATGTATTGTAGATCTTGATTTCAAAGAGGAACGAATTAGCATTCACAATGAAGCAGTGAACAACTGAAGACTAAACTTAAAAGAAATAAGACACAATCTAGATATTCTGGCACAAAAACACAAGGTGTAAAGTAGATGTAAGCAGTGGTGAGAGCAACGCCTGCAGAAGCAGCTGCCGCTACAGGAAACAGAGTGTAACGTTCATTAATGAGCACCATTGGATTGATCTTTACACTTACCTTTCTGGATCATCTCTGGTAGGTTTGGCTGAGCAAAGACTTTGGCCACCCTGAAGACCATAAGTGCATTTTTGGCATTGACGAGATCAGTGCGCATGGCTCGATTGAGGAAACCCTGGAAGAGCTTTGTGTACATGAGCAGATTTTCCTGAACAAATGAAGCCCTGTGAAAAAATAAATAAATAAATATCAACTCCTAACATGTAACTTTCAACATACATAATCAGGCCTGTCCATGTCTTCAGTGGTCGTCAGTGAAATACTGGTCTGATCTCACAGTGCGGGCGGTCACACACGTTACCATTTATCAGGGACAGTTCTGGTCTGCACATCTGGTTGGGGGTTTTTTTCTCCCGTGTACCTCCAGGGCTGGATGTAGCTCAGCCACGTTTCCAATACCTGCAAACATGAGACAACAATTAGCTTGGCGTACCGTAAATGCTGAATAACTAGCTGAAAACTAACAATAAATAATACAACAATCCATATTCATAAAACAAAACATAAGATAATGTAATAACTTGTATTCTACAATACTCCCCAAGAAGGGGGGCATCTTGTTGAAGTACTAACCGCTCTGAAGGAGGCATCGAGAGGCCAGTGACCAAAGCAATGCTGCAGGAAGACATACAGCTTCTGCTGGACAAATCTCTGTACTACCACTCTGGTGGACGAAGAGAAGCAGTAAACATATTTACAGAGCAGTAAAGGCAACCGTACTACATCAACTCTGCTGCTCCCAAAGGGGACAACTACTCCCCTTATGACTCAGCGTTTAACAGTTACGGCTAGTTGCATGCTTTACAGAGTTGGTGCAAGCCACCAACGAAGCGCACCTCTTGAACTCCTCCAAGGGGCTGGCGTGGGAGTGCGTGGAGGGAGAGGAGGAAGCCTGCTCCTGCTTCAGGCTGTTGGAGAAGGCATGCAGGTGTTTGACAAGCAGACGGACCACCAGGATGTGCTCCTCTGTGGGGCTGAATGGCTCCTAGGGAATTACCCAAAATTACACAATCACAAAGTGAATATTGGCTCACATAGCCATATCCTTTACATTTTATATATATATATATTCTTTAATTCAAAATTACACTTTAAATGTATGCATCTTACAAGAAATAAGATTATGCTTTAAAAACCAGCTCAAAAAGTCAGTCAATTGAGTTTCACCATTAAAAAGCATCTGTTTGGACAATTTGGTCAGTGTATAGTGTGAAGTGTAGTAGGATTTGCATACAAACTATAATGAAAGAAAAACTTAACACAAACCACAAACACATAAGACATGTTAAAATCACAACAAAAACCAAGCATGCACTCCGAACAAAGAGATCAGAAAAGACCCCCCCCCCCTTCCCCCCAGACCACCACATGGCTTTTAGAACCACACCAAAAACAGCTTTTTGGTAAACTACATTCACAGCAAGCACCACATCCACATGAACAGTAACCCTTAGCTATGACAAACACCCCTGTCCTGAGTAGTACACAAGAGCACTGTCCCCTGTTCCTCCTCCAGAGACCCTGACCTGCCTGCCCTCTAAGGTTACCTCCAGGAAGCCCTTGCAACGAAATGAAAAGGTAGAAGTACTTGGTATGTGTGCAGGGTCCCAGAGCCTGGCGGGGCGGGGGGTTGGCACAGCATGCTGGACATACTGAGGTGGTACTGCAGCAGCGCCAGCTGAAGGACCCGTCATAACAAAGAGGGAAGGGGGAACACAGAAAGGGAGGAGAAAAAGAAAGACAGACAGAGAGAGAGGGAGGGAGAGGAGGAGAGAGAGAGAGGGGGCGTAGGAAGGTGAACATGAGAGGGAAATAAAAGGATAGAGTGCAATCCAAGAATAGGTTGGATGAGGTAAGAATCAGGATGGAAGTAAACAAAGATAAATGACAAGAAAAAAACAAACAAACAACAATATTGACCACAGAGACACAAATGCCATGAAAATGATGCAGCAGTCAAGTCCTTTTAACACAAGGTACATTTTCAGTGGCTTTTATAATGCCATCACTATCGACAACCCTATAAAAACATAAAATAATTAAACCCACAACCTTCTGCACAGTAGAGAAAGACTACAGATGACACTCCCCCAAGACTAAACGCTTCACATAATTTTGGCCAAAGAAGAAAAGGAGGCACTGCATCGTTTTTGTTAAATACAGATGAACCATAATGGAGGCAGTCGCCAGTTTATGTTTGTCATAATGTTTTATAGCTCTATCATATACACTTCATAAAACAGGCTCTGTCCAACAGGATCGTAATGAAGATACTAGATTAAACTGGCGATTACCTATTAATCTCTGCTACACAGTAAAATGTGCATAAAAGCAAAGCACCTAGAACGCTTAGGTGCTCAGGGCTGACTGGAGGCAGTCTAATCTTAGGGCACACTGACTAGATTAGCAGACTCACAGAGTACATGATCACCATAGCAGCTTAGAATCCAGAGAAGCAAAAAAACACTTAAACAAGCCACAGCCAAAGAGACAAGAACGGTCAAGGAGCAAAGACACAACAACATGCTTAAGAAAAGGAGACGCTGAAGCAGAATCACATGCCAAATGTGTGCAATGCAGCATGATTGCTACGCCATCTGCCACACAGCCCAAAGGGAAGACCTGCCTAAGTAATGGAAAATGGTTAGAAACTCCAACAACCAGTCCACAGCTCAGGTAGGGCCCTCTCTTAAAAGAATGTGATCCATCAGCAATGAGAACAAATACAGAGGAATATCCTTAATATGGTGAATTCAGCCCAGTCGACCCCTTGAAGCATGTAGAGTCTTAAAAAATGGGGAATGAAAAATGCTCCCAGTAAATGTATTGGCACTACATTTGTCTAGCAGGTACAGAAGAGAGGCCAAGCGGAGACTGGAGAGGAGACCACGCCGTCTGCCCGTGTCTGTGTGCGCGTGTCGTCATGTAGCACATGAGGTGGGGAGGAGCAGGTCTTTGTGAGAGGTTCTCGTGCTGTGACCCCCATGTAGCAGGGAGGAGGAGGAGGGTGAAGGTGCTCAGCCAGCCGTGCGGTGGTGGAGGAGCAGTGGCGAACACTCTTACCTTCACCTGAGGCGACTGTAGCTTCTGGTACATCTCCAGAGAGTAGTGATGGAGCCACATCTCTACAAACACCTGCGCAGCCAAACAGGGACGAGATGATCTAAAGCTCACGTGCAGGGTCTGCCAACTCCATTTGTCGTCATCAACAACAAAACCGCATAATATAAAGTAAATTATAGTTTGGAAAAAGAGTGTCAAGGAGAAATGTAACAGCCTTTCAAAATGGGAAAGGGACTTAAGAACATGATTACACCTCCACTGGAGAGTGGAACACCCCCCCACCCCCCACCCCATCAATGTCAAATAAACACCCCACATTTACCATCTCCTCCAACAGTGCTCCAGTGTGGTAGGGAACAACTCGGAATCAGGAGCTGACGTTAGAATTTATTGAAATTCACA
The DNA here is from genome assembly GCA_020368025.1 of Brachyhypopomus occidentalis. NCBI lineage: Eukaryota > Metazoa > Chordata > Actinopteri > Gymnotiformes > Hypopomidae > Brachyhypopomus > Brachyhypopomus occidentalis. Next base: position 1,074,867 of record JAGXOD010000008.1, read on the forward strand.
ACCTTCACAGGGCCCCTGTTCACACTATAAACTATAGATTCTTGCTTGAAGATTAAATGTATGCCAGAAGCTTTTTTTTTTTTTTACCTGCAGAAGAGTTTCTGACCTCCAGATCTCCTGGGCAGCAGGGTCAGCATTTACCGAGGGCTGATGGGATATGTGACGCTTCAGGAGGCTGGCGCTGTTCACACCATAGCCAACGTACGGCACGCTGGGGGGCCTGGGACACAGAGCAGCAATAAACACTCCACCCGTTCTGCCCACATGCAATGTTCCATATGCAGGTCAAACTGCACCCTCTAATAGCCTGATGTCAATTTGATTTGGCAGTGCGTGGACACCAAAAGGTTTCCATGCATCCAGGCAACTAAAATTGTACTAAAACTGGAAAGCAAAATACCTCGGAGCAGGCGCTGCCACAGACCCCCTAGGATCAGAAAACGGAGATGGGGGCACATTGCCCTCTGTAGGTAAGAAGTGCTTGAGGTAGGCGTCAACAAGAACAAAGTACGCGCTGTCTGAATAGCTTCCTTGCTGCCCAGGAGGGAAGTTCTGCAATTTGACAGTGAAGCCCTATTAGAGTTAAAATATATATATATATATATATATAGCAAAATATATGAAAACCTTACATGTTAAATCACAATTACTCACTCACAGACATCAGAGAAAGTTACCTTTGGTGCTATGAGACTGGAGGCAAAGTTGAACATGTAATATTCAAATGGATCTTGGAAAGATGAAACAATGGCAGTCATTTGAGGCACAGACTGATATAATAAGCATAAAATATTAAACATGGAAAAGAAGAAAAAGACACCAAGAGACATACTTAGTGTTAGCAGGCCTGATATGGGGAACTGAAGTTTGTTGTGAAACAGGAGGCAGTCAGGGAGGACACCCTCCTGGATAGAGGCCTTTACAGGACCCTACAGAGGGCACAGCAACATTACATCAATTTTTCAGATAAACTGATAATACAGAGCAAGAAATATACTATCTGAGTACTTTTTGGACTTACTGGCAGATAACTAATTGGAATATCATATTTGTAGTCCTCCGCTTGTAACTTGTAGACCAACTTCATCATGGGGCCGCTGTTGAACAGACATTACATACCCACTCACGTTTAAAACCTACACACTAGCATTCCATGCTATATTTCGTAAATCCATTTCTGGCAGGCAACGGTCACAGCTGCTAGGACAAAACAGAGAATCAATCACACAAGCATGCAGAACTGACCTTGGTTCAAGGAATTCCATGACCACATTGTACTCGTTCATGCGGGTGTGCAAAAATCTAAGGTTCCAGCCCACAATCGCCCCATCTAGGCTGCCAAAGATACTCTCAACCAGCCACGGGAAGACGAGATGCAACTCCTAATCATGCAAGAGAGTCTCATTTAGATGCTGTGGCATTTCATCCACCGAGTGCCAAAATCAGTCAACTAATTCTTTGTAGCACTGCTGAATTTGACAGCTGCATCACTGAAAACTGAAATACCATTGTTTATCCTCGGTTCCCACTGGATTTTCAAAATCAAAATGTCAAATTCGCTGTCTTTTCCATTACTTTCAGACTTAAAAGCTTAATCTCCATGACACCTTTTGAATGTAAAAATAGGCCACTCAAGTAACCACAACAACCACTAGCACAGCACGCGGAAAGCGTGAACATAACATTTTGATAAAAGTAAATTAAAATGCAAGATATGCTACAAACAAAATTCCCCAATATTCCATGTGACCCAAAAATGATACCCTGACTTTCCATGTTTGTGATATTCCAGACGTTTCATCAACAGTGGGAATCTCAAGTCCTGTTAACTGCATATTTTGGACTGACGGGGAATGCTAACAATACGAATGCACAACGCACTTATATTTACCTTAGCAGGATAGTCATCTATTACTTTCACCAACTCCTGACATCGCTGAATAAGTGGTTTGATGGTCCAGTCAGCTTTGAGATTCGCCTGCACGAAATGCAAGGAAAGTAAATGAGCGGTCTAATAGCTAGCCATGCTACCATGTCAAATGGCACTTCACAAAAGCTGTCATTCTCCAACATTTACCAGAAGATAACTCGGTTGCTGTGCGGCTGGCGCGGTCATTGCTGTTCACAAACTGCAAACCAGGGCCTCACCTAAGAACAGATAAGAGTTTAGCTACCCCAGCCTTACTGAAATGATACAGTAATTCAGAGAACGGTCAGCGGCAAATTAGCTAGTTAACTGGCTTAGCTCCCTGTTCTAGCGAGACTTGACTAACCAACAAACTGTCACGTTATTGGTTGTCTGCTTTAACAGTGTGATATGTAAAATATAGCTATACGGAGTGGCTAGCCAACTAAGCTTCTTGTTTATTTACACATTACACCCAAGGTAGTTACACAGAAGTATGACCTTAACTGAAATTGAGGCACGTTAACTAGCCAGCAAACTAGACCGCTGATAAGCAGCTAGCTAGCGAGCCAGGAATGGAGCGAGCTAACCAAGTTAGCTAGCCGATACTGTTAGCTAGCTAGCTAGCTGGTTGGTTGGTTAAGACCTCAGACTTGGTCAAATCAGCAAACTAATGATTAAAGCAATAACGTTTTTAGTTTTTATGAAAACAATACGTCATGAATATTCATTACCCAACCACTAAACAGTGAACTATTTAAGCATAAAAGTCCAAGATACCGCGTTCAGGTCTAAAGTTTTTTAAACTGAAGGCGTAATGTGACGACACTTCCGCTGAAGACGTTCCTTCGATGCAGAAACAAACAGCGACGTCGATCGACAGTAATTTGAAGTACAGAACTATCGCGATAACTAGCTTAGAAAATCTAGATTTGTCCATTAATTTACATTATGAGGATTTAAAAAAATGGCGTCTTTGGACGACTACCAGTTTTTAGATTCCTTTAAGAGAAAGTGTATTAAGCTTACCACGAACAGTTGTGCATTTGTTGGCGTAGTACGACGCATTAATCTTAACAAGACAATCATTTTAGAGGACGTGGTTGAAGTTAAAAGTGGTACAAAGCTTCTCGGAACGAAACTCTTCTTTGGGCACGAAATTCTGAACGTGGAATTTCCCAGCGTTTTTAAACAAGACCCTACAAACAACAATGGAGACCAAAACCCTGGACAACTCACTGTAGCAGAGTTTCAGCCATACAGGAACAAGCTAATAGTTGATGAAGATGAGCAGTATGTAAATTATGTGGTCATAGATGAGTTCCATGAGAAGTTTGGCCCTGCAGTGATGCATATTCAGAAACAACAAGCAGTTGGAATTGGAATTGATGGAATTGGTGCGTTTCAACACGAAAGACTTTGTTGGTTGCAAATTGCCACTAAAAACAAGGTCTACCTATTTGACATCTTGTTGCTTGGGGGTAGAGCTTTCAAGAATGGACTCTCCATGATTTTGGAAAGTGATCACATACTGAAGATCACACACGACTCTTGCCGAATTGCTGGGTGTCTGATGGCCCAGTTTGGAGTGAATCTCACCAATGTGTTTGACACACAGATTGCAGACGTTATGTGCTTCTACTCAGAGACGGGTGGGTTCATGCCAGACAGACTCAGCACGCTGGAGGAGGTGGTCAGCATTCATCTGAAAATGCTTTCATCCCACCTTTCCTCTCTCAGGATCAAAGCCCAGCTCACTAGTGACGTGAGGATAAAGAGGTTTGGTTTGTGCGCCCTTGTCCTGCTCCCCTGCTGAAGGTCATGGCTCTGTCAGTCATCCATCTGCAACCCCTGCGATTAGTGCTGCTTGATGCCCTCATGTCCGACTACACCGGTATGGTGAACTCCTACCTGTGCAGTGGTCGAGAGGAGTCCGTGCAAATGCAGCACATTGGTCGGAGTGGACTGGCACTCCCCATGGAACTGCGAGAGCTGGAAGTGACTTGGAGGGAGAGGCGGGAGTGGGCAGTAAAGCACTACCCTGTAACGGAGGATGGCCTCCTGGAGCGCTACAACTGCAAACTTGCCTCGGAGCTAGACAAGGAGAATCAGAAGCACGCTGGCCCAGGAGAGGCCGCTGTTCCTGGGCACACTCTTCCGGAAGGAGCCACGGCGTCTCCGGAGCCGCTCATAGGCCGTTTTGCCACACCGCCTGAGTCAGCACAAGATACCATCAGTTTGACAGCACTTGGGAGAGGGATGCTGCCAGGTACAGAGAATGCCTTCACCATCACAGCCATCCCTGGGTTAGGGAGGGGCCTCACACTTCCTGCACCTGTAAGGGCGTCCAGAGACAGCCTGGTGCCCACGCAGAGTCTCAGAGAGACCAAGGTAGACGGAGCTGATTCTGATCTGGAGTCAGTCTCACAACCCCTCTCCATCATGGAAGGTGTGGCCCAGAGGGCAGCATGTCCACCAGCAGTGCTGACCATGGGGAGAGGACTCTTCAGCCTCTACAGAAAGCCATCTTAAACCAAACAGGTTAGGACGGTTCATAGTTAAAGTATCACACGTTGGTTTAAGTTGTCAGGATACATTGCCGAGTCAAAGTTCTTGGTTGTTTTGCTTATAAATGATAGTATTAGGTGTTTTACAGTAAGGTTCATTATAAAGTTCAAAGATGTAATAGTTCTGGTTCGTGAATGTATGCTTGCAAGTTCTTGTCAAAGTCATACTGGTGGTTTTAACATGAGTACGTTTAAAAACGGTAAAAAAAAACGTCTCACTTTAGAAAAAAGAAAATCTTATGTTTTGAAATTCAAGAAAAGCATGTCATTTTCTCTTATTTACATTTTACATTGTGATGGAAGAGGTTTGGATCCTCGTTTTTCAGTTCATTTAGGTTTATATGACTAAACTGCAATGCCCTTTTATGTAGATGGATGGCAGTATTACCTACAAAGTAAACAAATAGGGCATGTGGAAAATTTCATCACCTTAGTTAATGAGTGACGGAAGAATAATTTGTTTTGATTGTTGCTATTGGTTATCTAAGTCACACAAATATATCGTGTGAATGTTGTTTCATACCCGTTTTCATTATACTGCCTTGTTACAATAAACATGTGCGTCACATTCAATGATGTGCCATTCAGTCATGGTAAATAAGACCAGAGGTATGTAGTTACCTGAAGAAAGATGGGCTCCCTGCTGTCTCGTCTGTACTTACAGAGGCAGGATGAAGAACAGGTTACATTACATAATGAGCCTCAAGGCATGCTTTCGTTGCAGCACAGTTTTCTTTACATTAAAAAGAGTCAAAATAAGAGCATCCAGACCATACACTTTACATCACACTCTAAGGGATGCACTCCGCTATTAAGGGACTATGAGAGAATTCAGTGAGCAGACGCTTGACTGAACATAACGGACCCCATTTTTAGTTCACTTAAGTCAAGTGTATTCAGCCGTCACAAATATCTTTGGAACCTATTGTGCAGCTGGAAAATTAGACACTATATCAGAGTGATTAATCAATGACTTTAATTCCGTTACATTACATTTCAGCTCTTTAATTGTAGTGTTTCTGTGCTGTGATGTTCTAGTTCAATTATACAGTGAATGCTGTGCGTTTGATGGACTTTTAAAATGTGGAGTCTCTAGGTACTCACTTCCTCCCCACAGGGTCTTTTATTACAGACTGATTTGCTTTGAGCACTTTAGTCTGACTGTGGGGGGTTAAAAACGATGAAGCAAACAGCAACTAGTGATGACATAACGGTGCTCAGCACTGACATGCTCACACATTATGACCATTGTGACACTGCTGTCAAAATGTAATTCATGTATGCAATATTGAAGTTTAGCTTTGATAATGAGCAACTCGTGCTCTTCTGCTGTCATCATCCTGGCTTCACCATTATACGAGTGCGGTGTGGTAAATTATGCATTACATAGAAGCCCTGCTGAACCATGTCTTTGTAAAAGACTTTTTTTTTCATAGGTTATTTTTTATAACCTCAGGCATTAGCGGCGGGGAAAACATGTCAGAAAAGCTTCCAATTGCAAAGTGACCATGCTGTGTGTTGTCCTTAAAGAATAAACAAAAACAACAACAAACTTTGATGCAAATGAGCAAGTTGTGAAATGGAGGGAGACAAGTGTGAGAAAAGTTTTGTCAGTGCAACAACAGCCATCGTTAAGCACTTATGGCAGTGTCAATCAAGCTGATGTCATTAACAAAGCCATTGTCTGCACCACACAAGCCTGTCAGATTACACAAAGCAGAAGATGGAACCAGAACCTGGTTAATTAAACAAAAACAGCTCATTAATCTCAAAGAGGACGATACATATTAAGTTTAGGGGTACATTGTTATTAGATAATTAGCACTTCAACATCTGCAAACCTGTTCATGAAGTAATACATCTCACACTAAACAGGTGAATCACAAATGAAAGAAAGTGGTATGCAAATATAATCTATTAAAATGTAAAAATAAATAAAGTTTGCTATTCTTAAAAAAAATATATTGTTTTTTTCATTATTTTTTGCATATAAACAATAACATGCTATCAGCAATATGTCAAAAACCTCATACCTTTAAAATACAAATGCTTCAGTTAAAAGGCTTGGGAATGTGCATTTCTTTTAGAGTCAACGTCATTGTGTTTGTGATATGAAGAATATGAAAGACTCCTGTATGCGAAAATAGCTGTAGTGTGTGTGTGTGTGCATGTATGTGTGATGTCTTTATAATGCTTTATGCTTTAAATGTAAATATTATACAAGTGCCACATTAATTTTGAAATGAAATATGAACAAATGGTTGTGAAAGAACTCCAATTAAGCATGAAAACTAATCTGATCATTTTATTTGAGAATAACCCCTACGGTGATTTTAGGGAGGTGCTTTGAGATTCAGAAACAATGTGCACAAAAGAATACGCCTTTATTACTCAGCACACGTGGTGCACATTATCTCATTCATTTTATCATGAACTATTCAGCTTTTGTAAATGCAGGCTATATTAAGTCATACTGTATAAACAGAGAGTAACAAGATGGTTGATGACACATTGACTCGCTCTCTCCCACTTTGTGTGCAGAGCTAATGGCATTTCATGTCTATGGCCTTCGCCCTCCCTTATGATCTAATTAGGAAGATAGTAAATTACATACCTCCATGCCATCATGTTTACTCCACCAAGACTTGTGCTATTCCACCACAGCACGATCCCAGAAGATTTCCACTGAGACGTGTTATCGCATGGTCTCCCTCGCACAACATTCTGTTATTTGTTTGCCACAAATCCCTTGTGCTGAGGGTTAAACGTCTGAAAACTCCCCACAGACAAGACTCTCATTTAATGAAGAGATACCTTTGTCTCTGGCCCTGATAAGAAGACAATTGTTATTTAGGCTTCCTCTCCCTCTGACTTTGTGTTATTTTTCTCACTGTTTTTCACCTCGAGTTCTTTCTGAATTGTACGACGGACCAAATAAAGGCGACTGCTGCAGTTCCATCGCCATTGCCCCTGTGGCAAATTGGCTCTTTATCAAAGGCAGGCCTCATCTATCAGCGCAAAGACAGGTATTGAAATTGCTCTGCTACCCACAAATCAGGCCAATGGATCGGACCCTTATCTGGAACAAGGCCGTCATCGCTCTGGCAAAGGAGGGAGAGAGGAAGAGGGCATGAAGACCTTTTTCCACTGGTGATAGATGTGACCTTCCCTTGACCCCTTGGTTGGCCAGATCACTTGATGTGGAAGCAAACCTTTGGTAATGAAGACTATCCACTCTTTTTTCTGCTTTGTCTTCTTCTTGTCGATGCAGAGAGATAAAAAAAAAAGACATTTGGAAAAGTGGGTGTGATGGGAGCGTATATGTCGGTCTGTATATCAGTCCATAGTATGGATCAGTTTCTTTTTAATTGGGTTATACTGTAATTAATTCATGATCTATTCCTATATTACCCCCCAAAAATAAAAATAAAAATCAATGCTTTGCAACCATCGATGTAAAGCATAGATGAAAAGAAAATTAAAATATCTGTTTATAGGAACTTCTGAAGATTAGACTTTGGAATCTTTGGAACTTTGGTATATTTTACAGCATATGCCAATGCAAGGTAGTGGTGGCTTTGGTGAACTAGTAGAGAGACCTCTGAGCTCTCAGTTGGACGATTGTGGGCTTGAATCCTGGCTTTGCCATGCAGGATGTATTATGAAAAGCATTTTGTTGTACTGTACACTTTATATGCATGTATGACCAAATATACAGTCCTAAATCATCATCTTCTTTAAGGTATCATACAGCTGTCCACAGTGTATTCCAGTTTAAAACTACAGAACATTTCTGCAAACACAGATGTGCATGACGATGTTGCATGGACTCAAGTAAGAAAGGTTGAAGAAAGGTAGATGGTTTACGTCCCTTATTTCAGATGGCTTACCATCTGAAATCAGACTACCTGTTGTGCCTGTCATGGGCCTCTGTGTAATGGTAATATGATCTGTGACCTCGCAAACATGTTTAGCAACGTACCTGTCTTGTATTTCGGAACTTGCATTTTTATTTTTAACATCAAACAAATTTTATGTAATAAGGATAGTGAAATAAGTATACGTCTGATACATTTGCAGTTTACATGACTGGCAATTTTACAATAAACAAATAACAAACATTGGAGATATTTCCACAAAAAATAAAGTGCAATGTTGACCAATATTCAGATACATATATCAGTACTTGCCAATCTAAAGTCTAAATAGGTTCACACCTCCCTTTCCACAGACAGCTGTAGCCAGCCATGGTGGCACTGCTTGAACTAGAGCAGTGAAGTGTGACAGGTCCCCCACTTGCCCTTGGTGCTTAGAGATCACTGGAATTATTATGGAAATTCAAACAGGCCATTCTGAGAAGCTGTACCCATTTCTCCTTCTTTGTGCGAGGTGTTATCAGCCTCTTGGGACTGGAGACGGACCTTCCCGCTTCTCAGTCTGAATGTGGAAGGGAAATGTGTGGGGCAGAATCTGACTGGCAGTGGTGCCTGCAGAGAGTTACGCAGGTTGTGACTCAAACTCACTGATAACAGTGGGATTCATAAATGAGAGCAAGGCTCAAAATACATCTATTTTCCTTTTCTATTCTCTTATCAGCACTATGGCCTGCCATTGAAATGATCTTCTGGAGGGTGATAGCAGTCCACTAGCACTCACTTCTCCACAAGTATTTCAAATGAATATGGTCTGAAGGGCAAAGAAACCGTGACTCAATTCCATCACACTAATGTATAATGTACAGATGTAATTACACTGTGATGAAGTGTAAGATATTCTAATTTCTGCATTTAGTCCTAATACAGTAACGTTAATGGTAGAGTTGTGATGACAACAGTGTCCTATGTTGTATTATTCTTACTGCATATGCAATCATACTCACATGGGCACAATGGGTTTTGTGACATATGCAGTTTGTAGGGGCTCAAGGAAATGGGGTGATAATTAAGAAATGTGGATTGCAAGATGTGATTTGCTGTTCACCCACTATTGCAAAACAGTAGCTTAGACCTAGCATGTACATTACCACTAGACTATTGTATTGGTTTGCCAATAAGATAGTTCAAGGGAGCTTTATTGGCCGTATTTGGTTAACATTCAGTGTTGTATTAAAAATAAAACCCCCACAAAGCTGGAATTAAAAAAAAAAGAAATAGACGCAGAAATCGTAATCCTGTGTTGTTCACCTGCGGAGGCCATTGGGAGTCTGCTCATGGTTAAGGAGCCCAGCTCCTGCCTTTGGGGGGGGTGCTATACAGCCCAGCATATGAACCCTGGTAAGGGACGTAGGTGTGACCCTGGATGATGAAGAGGTGGAGTGCAAAGGCCCCATAGAAGGGGTGAAGTGGAGGTGTGTGCAGTGTGGTGACAGAGACTGTTACCCCGAAGGAGAGGGAGATTTTGTGCAGATTGCCACTTCAGGCAAGTGAAGTGGGGGCTGCTATGCCAGCGCGCTCTTTGGTTCGGCTGTCACATGTTTACCAGCCGGACTCGAGACTTGTGGGGTGGGATGCTGCTCTGTGCTTGTGCCACAGTGCTGTGTTGTGCTGTTGGTTCTGGTTCTGGTTTATCCACTGTGAACTTAAAGAAAATCGACTTGCACTTGCATCCTGCTTTCACAGCTCACACTACCTGGTTAAGTATGATAAAACACTACTGGTCTGAGAGTGTAATATTATACTGCGCATATGTGATTGGCATCCCAAGGACTCACGGTAGTTCAGTGGCAGCTAAGCAGAACTACACACAATAGTACAGGTGTGAATCAGGACTGTTGAACACCACATACGCATGTACCTTCCATTACTGGCTTTGAGATTTAAGGTATGATAGATTAATTTACAAAAAGATTACTAATTTTGCTGGAATTTCTCCCATCCTAGTGTATATTGGGGAAACACAGCAAACATGAATAAAACTTGTATAGCAAAACATCTGGAAAGCAATGGAAAATCTGCAACTGTTCATACTTTGTATACATTCTACGCTCTCCAAACCATATTACTGTAAAAATCAGGCTTTGAAGAGTTTTTTTAATCCAGTGCAGAAGATATCAACACAGATTAATTGAAGTTTGACAGTATATATTACTGTAAGATACAGAGAAATTAAGAAATTCATGTGAGAACCGATTGCGAGTATAGCTAATCAGTTATAGTTGGAGGAATAAACTTTCAGTAGGGGGAATAAACTCTCAGGGGAAATAACTCAGAACTGCTTTGTGATAGAAGAAAGATCACACACACACACACACACACACACATCTCACATAGGAGGGAGATAGATAGATACATAGACAGACAGACAGACAGACAGACAGATAGACAGACAGACAGACAGACAGACAGGTCCTTCATCAGCTGTATATATATATTTGTTCACCTTCAGCCACAGCCACTCAATAAGAGCCGGTATGGGTACAGATTCAGAAGTGGAACTACCATCAGCTACTTCTTCTACTTGGATAACATCAAGTTGTATGTCAAGACAGAAATGGTCATTGACTTACTGATCCACTGGACCAGGATCTGCAGCTAGGACAAAGGAATGTCATTAGTGCTGGAGAAGTGTGCTCGGCTAAGAGGAAACGTGATCTGGGCAGAGAGAATTAAACATCAAAAAGGCCCTATAACAGACTTGAAGGACAGTGTAACTAATCTGAATGCCTCTACTCAAGTCACCACACTCAGTCAGTCAGCTTCCGAGCAAAGCTGAAGATGGCACTGACCCTGAGTCTCTGGCCTTCTAACTGCCTGTTTCCTCTTTCATCAAATTTCATCAAATATGCTATTTAAACAGATCTACACCTCCCATTTAATCGTCTCAGGCTCTGCCTACTGAAAACCTTGGAATGGAGCAACCGTGAACTTCGACCAGCCGCTGTTGAGCTCTCCCTTCCATCGTACTCACTTTAGTTCTTGAGCTCCATACCAAATGAACTCATTCCTTCTAGGAATAAACACCTCTGGCACACCTTTGGATCCTGTCTGTCCGTGTCCTTGCGTGTCTGTTTGTTACAGGCAGCTACGCATACCTGGAGATTCACCAATCCCACAGGAACTATGAGGCAGAGATAAAAAGCACAGCAACATTTTAATAGCTCCATGGTAACGTAGGTCCTGGAAAGTTGATCGGGAGCAATAAGATTAAAGCCATAAACATTCAGGATACTAGCAGGATACACAATGCTGACAGGGAAAACACGTGACAGGCATCATGTACAGGAATGTGTGCATGTGGACTAGACACCCTCGAGTCCAAATGTAACTGCTCAGAGTTGTCGAGAACAGGGCTAAGATCCTGTGGGACCCCCAGATCCAGACTGGTAAATCTACCAGACATTGCGATTAGAGACAACCACCAGAAAACAGCAGTGGTATTAAATGTGGCAGTTCTTCAAAGGAAGGGGAAAAAATATCCAGGAACTGAAATAAGAAAAACAGAAGATGGAAGATTAACAGCATGGTTGTCGAAGTTGAGACAGGGACACTTGGGGTTGTGACCCCTGAGATGGAGGAGTGATTGCAAAAGATCCCTGACATGACAACATCGCTATCAGTCCAGAAGATAACGAGCCAAGTGTCACGATCAGCCCCTCCTTGGCATGGCAGTTCACACGGAGATTCACACGGTGGTTCACACGGAGATTCACATGGTGACGCCCCTTGTGTCTTTGTTTTGGTTCTCTCTCCCATGTTTCATTCATCCATGTGCTTCTGTTTTGGTATCTGTCACACCTCTCATTTAGTTCTCTGCCCCTCGTAATCGATTACACCTGTTTACTCCGTGTTAGTCAGTGTATTTACACCCTGTGTTCGCATTTCTGTCAGTTATTTTCGTATTTTCTATGTGATCAGTGACTATGAAGTTATGGTTGCTATTTGTTGCATTTCTGGTTATTGTTTCTTTTACATGGCCCTGTCTGTCCTTTTCCCGAGTTTACTCATTAGTGTCTCAGCTGATTCTGTTCTGTAGTTATATAATGTGCAGTGTAGCGTTAGATGTCCTGTGTTTAGTGTTTTGTTTCATTATTTTATTAATAAAGTTTTATTAACTTGCATCTGGTCTCTTGTCTCAATCCCTAGTGCACATCACAACTAAGAACAGCAAAAATGCTGCACCTTAAACTCCAGCCTCTGGTAGAAGCCCTAGTGTAAGGAGGAAGACAGATTAACCCACTGGAAGGTTAGACAGTCTTTCATAGGAGGATATCTAGAAGGGAGTTGGGCATAAACTCTCAATCTTCAGTTATTGCATAACTCCATACGGAATACATTACAAGTGCTACAAAATACAAAGTCTATGTGAATCAAATGGAACACTCATATGTAAACTATGTCTCAGTTTGTATGATCCCTGTCCACTAGCTATAATTAAAGAGCAGAAAAGGAATGTGGAGAGGAGACTTCCATTGTTATTAACATTGGTCCAGCATCTTAGAAGATATCTTTATTACTATTCATTACCCATTACATGCTTATCCTATATTACATGCTAAATAGACAGCCATCCATAATTCTAAGTCCAGTTATATTGCAATACTTAAATCAAGATGTGATTATACAACAACATATTCCTCCACTTCAGCAGCCATGGCACTGAATAAATTAAATGGATTTTATTTTAGTTCAGCAGAATCAACTGTTTGTAATATTTATTAGTGATACATTAATGCATGTATGCTCATTATCCAGACAAAAATTCCAAGCAAGCCAGATCTCAAACTGAACTGAAAACCTTGACTATTTTTTTGTACTGTTTCTTCAGAGGGAGATGAAGATCTCAACATCAGAGCAGTATGCATCTTAGGTAATGGGACAAGAAGAAGAGAGCACTTATTTTACAAAAGAAAACAGCACAAGGAAAATGGAAGGCTAGGACCATAGGGATTTTTTGGGGGGGGAGGACATGTTCCCCCCAATAATTCCTGCTCACACTATTCATATGTGTTAGGTTGGGTGGTGTGAGTGCTGCCCCTCCACCCACAGTTGAAGTAAGACCTACATCACAGGCTAATGCTGAGAGTATGGAAAGCCATGATGCCAAGAAGTGTATATACATGAGGTAACAGCGAGGCTAACGGGGAACAGGTGTTGCTGAGGGGATGCCGCGGTACTAGGGCACTAGGACCATGTGAGGATCATCTCCCTTCCCTACAGTGCAGAGGTGAGAGCCTGATAATGCAGCCCAAATGGGACAGAAGGTGGGGGTGGGGGTTGGGGTGGGGGTAGCTGTGGGGGAACAGGTAGTTTATCTTCAGCTAGTAGTGATTATTTTAGCAGTGCAGTGCAATAATTGGGTCAGACACTGCAGTGATTTGACTGGACCACGGTTGTCTGAAGGTTGAGTGCAAATTTAGTCCACAAATCTGCTTTGTCTCAGACTGTAGGAATAAAGAAGAGACCGAATGATTGTTGAGCGTCAATAATTAATTTAACACCAACAGCTTTTTGCTTGGACCACCCTAACAGATATTGCATGTCATGATAAGCATTCCATCACTGCATGGAAGCATCTAGACCTGTTACATTAAAACATTCTAACGTTTGCCTGAAGACCCTGAGCAGACCTGTCCCTAACACCTCAGCAAAATTAGAGGTCACAGGATGTTGCTGTAGTTGTGTCCCTTCATGCATTTTCGTGCATTATAAGATCTCTAAAGGTTGAATTCTGAGTTCAAATTGTGTTAAACTTCGTTGTCTTCTCATCAGCCCATTCAGAGTCAGACTGAATTCCTGAAAACTGTGAAGCATGCTGCTTTCTCCTCTCTTCTACTTCCTCACCGGTTGAATATTAACAGTAACTGCAGAAGTCAAGTCAAGTCAATTTTATTTATATAGCGCTTTTTACAACACATGTTGTCTCAAAGCAGCTTTACAAATTGTATGGGTCCAGATCCCTAATGAGCAAGCCAAAGGCAACAGTGGCAAGGAAAAACTCCCTAAGATGGCAGGGAAATAGGAAGAAACCTTGGGAGGACCAAGACTCAAAAGGGAACCCATCCTCCATTGGGCAGAACTATTCCACATTATCCAGGCACCCGTGTGGCTATCTCTAACACTTTATTACCATGGCACATTTCTGTTTTTGGCATGTCACCACCCTCCCCTTCTCTGGAGGACAAGGTTATAACAAAAGATTATCAGTATGGTCAACAATAACAACAATGTACAGAATAACAACAAGGTAACAATAATTAAGGTTATTAGTAAATAAATAACACTGATGGGTGTGGCTAGTTTTGTGTGTGTGTGTGTGTCAGGGTAAGCACACAAAGTGAAATGGACAAAAGACAGACTAATGGACTGGCAGGTAGACATGCAAACGTAAGATGAACACAGCTTAGCATTACATTGTGAAAAGGGTAAGTAGTGGTGGACAAACTGTGTATGTTGGAGACTAACCATTGTACATGTGTCTGTAGAGTGCAAGCCATGCATATGTGTTTATGTAATCACTATAATTTGTATGCGTTGGTCTATGAATATGCAAATGATAATTTATGTATGTTTTACTTTAGAATTTGCTAGAAAGGGAAATTGGCATCATTAAAAAAAAGCTTCAACATTACTCACACAGGATGCTGATCAAAAGCAGCTACAGTATTCTGTCTGTATACTTTATACACTTTTTATAACTTTGTAAAGGCAATTAAGTGAATCTCTTGCAATGATCAAGCGGACCCCGGGAGCATAGTGAGAGCAAGCAAAAGACATTTTTTAGAGTTTTAGAAGGTCATCTGGTTCTGTTGACGGACAAACAAAGTTGGGCCAAGCCTGGGGGACATTATGAGTAAACAGCCTTTGTAATGGGCTCTTAATCGGACCAGGCAATCTGGAGAGAAGCCCCCAGGCTGTGCGGCACCAGCGGCGCGCCGGAGGTGACTGTGTGCCGGAGGTGACTGTGTGGCAGTTATTATTAGTGCTATCATTGATCAGATGGGGGAGCACTGCGGATGAAGAGCGATGATGGATTTTGGGGCTCCGGCCCAGTCGCGGCAGCTGTCAGGCCCCAGTGAGGGTTGCGGGAGGAGGGGAGAGAGCTCAGAGCAGTCCTGGGCCTTAGGGAGAAGGTGCCCTCCATAAGGTAGACGTGCAGTGGAGGCAAACTTTAGATAACGTGAACTGTGTTGTTCAGAGGATATCAGCTGAGTACTTTTTATTCTCTTTTTTGAGACTAAAAAGATATGCTGTTCATTTCTTCTCCTCTGTTTCTGTCTCAAGCCTTGAAGGATACACAGTACCATTATGAAAGGCATAGATAGAATTATGATATGATGGGCCAATTTTAACTGAAACATTTTTGAAGCATCTCACATCATCACCAGTGTCACAACCAAACAATCGTATGATGACAAAATTATCATATTTCAGTATTGCTAAAATTGCTAAAAGTTGTTATTGGGTTTCATTGGTTCCCTTATAAATTACTGTAACCTATATTAGCTATAACCTGTTTGTGACGGGCAGGGTGTGCGAACTAAAAGGAAGCGATCACGCCAAGTCTCAGAGGAAAAGAGGGGTTTAATAAATAAAGTGCGCTAACCAAAATCCCGTGCACTGATCCAAATTAAGGATACAATAACCAGCAGTCAACTGGTACACAGACAAGGCATATATAGACAAACAAACTACCATCAGGTGAGGGAGCTAATAAGCCCCACCCACCTGAGGGAAGCACACAACGCAACAACAACAGGACAACTGCCGCTGTACCGTAGGCGACCGGTAGGGGGAGCCTCCCTCACCGTGACAGATCCCCCCACCAAGCCGCACTACGGCCCGATGTGCGGTTCACAGCGGCAGAACACAAGACGCCAGACGAAGGGGCAGGAAGGCGGGGACAAGGCAGGGAAACGCCTCCTGCGGTCCCGGAGCTGAAACATAAAACATAGAACACAATTTAGCTCCCGCCTCCCTGGGCGGGACCCTGGACCGACTGGGCCGTCAACAAGACAACACCACGCCCCAGTCGGTCACAGAGCCCTCACGCCCCAAGGGCCCCACAAAGTGTGCGTGTGTGCAGGTTACCTCCCTACTACATAGTTGAACGTCTCCTGGACCAACCTCTCGGCTCGGGGAAACCCCTATATGGGGCCGAGAGTTCCCCTGGGCATCCCTAGAACGGCCGGGGAGACCGCCCCTCCTGGGGGGGGTTCATAGCAGGGCGGACTCCTCCACTCTGCCGGAGGTTCCAGGGGGGAAGTACTCCTTCCCCATTGTGGGCCGACTACTCCCCAGGGCGAACCTTCTCGTCATCCCGAGCACGAGGGGGGGGACCTCTGTCTTCAGCAGGAGCTCTTCAGTCCGGAGCCCTCTGGTCACCCCACACACCGGGAGCCCTTCCCCTCCAGGGAGGCTACTTACGACCAGGGCTCCGGTCACCCCATCACATAAGGGGGCTCCTGCCTACTTTGGAGGTCCCACATGGTCCAGGGACTCCACTGTCAACCGTGGGAGGAACCTGCACACAGTACATAGCACACACACACACACAGACACAACACAGACGCCAAGCACTTGCCCTGACTAGGGCCTCCCATAGGAGCTGCGCCCTCCGTGCCACAGGCCGTGGCACGGGACCCTCCATAGCCCCTCCCCCAAACGCCCCCTTGGAGGAGGAGCGTACGGGGAATTACATACAACAATTCACAAGCACGCTAAGACAAACACAAACACTAGGGGGGCGTGTGTGCAGGCTACCTACCTACCATATAGTTGAACGCCTCCTGTAGGTGGAACCTGCACACAACACATACACGCAGACAACATAAACGCGCACTTACCCTTTCACCGGCGGGCCTCCCTCAGGAGCTGCGCCGTCTGTGCCACTCCTCATATAGAGGACAACGGTTGTGGCACAGAACCCTCACAAGCACTTACCCTTCTCACCGGCGGGCCTCCTTCCGGAGCTGCGCACTTCTGTGCCCTAATGGGTAGCACAGGACCCTCCATTGCTCCCCTCCCCCAAAACACCATTTAAACAAACAAAAGGGGAGGGAGCACACGGGGAATTACATTTAACATAAACATACACACAAAGACACGACCCAGCACGCAAGACAAACGGCAGACGCCCCTTTCACTCACTAGCTTCAAGCCCGCAGTCTCACACACGCATCACACACATCTCACACATGCACCTGCACAAACACCGACTGCGGGCGAGCACTTTTAGCGAGAAGGCGCCGCCCCCTTGGAGGAGAGCGCTATCGGGTCTCTCGCTTCAGTCACCGCCGTGCCACACAACGTGCTATACAAACACACAAACAAACAAGCACGTAGGCACGACGGGACGAGCGGTTTGCAACCCAGCTCTCCTCCACATACATTCAAACAACGGAATCTCACGTAGACAAACACTTACCACGAGACATGACCACAAACGAAGGAGAAAGTAAAGGAGACTGGCGGCTTCCGAAAGGTGGCTGGTTATTCTGTGACGGGCAGGGTGTGCGAACTAAAAGGAAGCGATCACGCCAAGTCTCAGAGGAAAAGAGGGGTTTAATAAATAAAGTGCGCTAACCAAAATCCCGTGCACTGATCCAAATTAAGGATACAATAACCAGCAGTCAACTGGTACACAGACAAGGCATATATAGACAAACAAACTACCATCAGGTGAGGGAGCTAATAAGCCCCACCCACCTGAGGGAAGCACACAACGCAACAACAACAGGACAACTGCCGCTGTACCGTAGGCGACCGGTAGGGGGAGCCTCCCTCACCGTGACACTGTTTAATGGATTGTATTTGTATTTGAGCTTAATGTACTGTATTTGAGATAAAAAACAAAAACACAATATTAAAAAACATGCCCCCCTCCCCCTCCACCCAGGGGTGGATTTGCTTTTATATGTATGCATTAAATCAGCAAAGTCAGGTCATGACCATTAGTCTGCTAACTAACTGTTGGTCAGAGACTTTTGGCCTGCCTGATGGCCTCCAATACAGAGCAAAATCACAATGAAATACCCATTATATATTTATAGCTGAAAACTCCTCATTCATACCCGACTCACTAGACTGAACAGGAGTTCATTTATTTTAAATAAACCAGCTCAGCAATATGATTGGTTCAGACATACATCTAGTATTTCTGGCAATTGAATTTTTGGTCACTGAGCAAGACTGACTCAGCTCCCTGGGAATTGTGTTATAGTGTGAGGCTGAGCTCACTTACAGTCAAGCTAAAGTAAAGGGTCAGACTAGATATATTCTGGGATTCATTTTAATAGATCATACCATTGTGCTCCTCCGTCATTAGCCAGAATATGAGAGGTTTTACTCCGGTTTATTTTAGGGGTGAATCTGGGCATGCGTATAACTGATCTGTCATTTCTACATTCAGAGTTATTGTGGGAATTTCAGAAATCAACCTTTTTTATGTTTTAGAGACCTCGGTGGCTGGACAATTTATCACTATATATTGCTGTTGTAAAATTCCAGGCTGTGATCTTACATACTGATGTAGTATCCTTAAGACTAACTGATCAAACCTTAAATTCTTAACAATAGTTTTGCATAACTTGATAGTCATTCACATTCAACTCAAGTTGATATATAATGTGTTACAAGATAAAACCATCTGCTCAAAGCTGTCTCGATAGCAGTATTTCACCATTATAAGTGCCCACTTTCAAAAGTCCTTTTATAAAGCACACATGCATCAGTGTAGTCAATGTGAAATGAAATTAGGCCCATTACCACAGAAAGAGACATCAAAGTGATATAGCAACATATACATAAAGGGGAATCCATTTGATATAAAAAGAGATGCTTTTATTTGCATGTAATTTCCATTTTGAAGGCCACTTCATTATTCCATTCAAGGCGCTGCTTTTGCCATTCAGTTGAAGAGATGTTCACTGTGATGAAGTAGAGCTTTAATTACATGACAACTTATGAACCAAATTAATCATACGATACACTGAACCATGTGTTAAGGCATCATTTATGGATGATTGAACAATGGGTGTGATTACCCCACTATTTGTAATGGTGATCAGACCGTTTGTAGATGCACATGAATGTAGTGTCAAAAAAATGGATACAGTGCTGTTAGCACCTCTGTTTATTGTATAATGTCAGGCCTAATTAGCCTAAATGGTCTCAGAGAGCGAGAGAGAGAGAGAGAGAGAAGGATGTTCTCATGAGCCACTGTTCTGCAGTTGACATACAGTATATAGACTAATCTTTTCTAACATTAGGGCAGATTAACGGCAATTGTTCACTGAGATGAAAATAGAAATGAAGAATATGTTAATCCTCTCTGCTGATGCAGTAATTAGATTTTCTTCTAAAACTCTTGTATGCTGTGTATTGCAATAACATTCCTTTCCTCTAAAAATGTTTCTGTTGCATTTTGTAATAGGCTAAACAGCTTTTGTCTATGATTATCAGTAAACTGCCTTAGAAGAAAAAGAGTAGAGGATGTGATCTAGATCTCTTGAAAGTTTGAAAGATGGTATTTTCTTTGTGAATTTGATTAGCTAGGCAGGAGTTTATTGCCCACTGTAAAACATTCAGCAGCTTAATGTGCAATAGACTCTCTTCTTTATGTTCTGCAGCAGTTCGCACTCCTCATTATAAACATGCAAGCACTGCAATTCAACACCCATTGGGTTCCCTCCAGTTTCTTCAGCTCACCAAGGTTAAGCACTGGCATATTTCACCCTGACAGCGGCCAGGACCAACTTGTAAACACCTCATCCAGGCTACGTGTAGGATACAGACCACAAATGAATTTGTTTGATTGTTGAAGGCAAGTGAGAAATCGAGGAGTGAAAGAGGAAACTTCTAAATGCAGTTCTCGAGCCAGGAAATATGATATCATATGAGGTAAAGCAAAAAAAAATTGGTAAAAAATATAAAGTGAATTCCATACAGTGCTGTACACCTGCACACCTGAGCTCTTTTCAGTGTTATTCCCCCATTTCAACCCGCTGGTGCAGGTCTCTGAGGTGCTTGGCTAGTATAAGAGGCAGTCCTTCCACACTTTAAGAGGTGTCTTCATTCTGAGTGTTACTGATTGGCTTAGTGAGGGAAAGTTTTTTAAAGTTCAGGAAAGGCTACGAGGGGCACAATGCAATCTATTTGTGTCCGTATTAGTTACTTCTGTGCTGGATTACAAGCTGGGCAGAGTGAAAGGCTTCTATGAGACAGAAAGTGCCACAGCTAGCTCAGAGCAGAGCACTAATCTGCTGGCCTGCTTTTGACAAGGCAAAGAGAAAAACCAGAGGAACCATGAAGACCTCCTCCGAGCTCCTGAGGCCTCGTGGTTCTTGTTTTTTTTTGTTGCTGAAAGCAGCATGTACTATTTCTATTTCCATTTTGATTTGGGTTTATTACACTGGGAACATTTTGTAGTTAAGCTGAACATGGAGTAACATTGACACATAAGTGTGAGTAACTGACTCTATAGTAGAGATTTGCAATTTGCAGGCCTAATGGTTTAGAACACTTTCTCCGTATAGGTTACATGTGACGTTTCATTGAGATTTAAGTTATAATGATGTTGGATTCATCATCATCTCCATAACATGCTTAAAAATCTTTGTTTATTAACTTAATTAATTTACTCTGATGTAGTGTATGGCCACTCATCCTGATTTATTTAACTTAGTAAGAAATTACCAATAATGATGTTAATAGTCATTTAGAGTGACCTTACATATAAACTCTAATGATTCATTCACATTTTTAAATCCTTTACTTGTTGTAACAGTCTAAACATTTGCTTTAATTAATTTTTCTTTTGCTTTTGCAGAACTAATTGCTATATGCCAAGGTGTAATTCCTCAGTGAACAGATATCATGCTTGTGATAGTCAGTATTTATTTTACTCAAACACCTTTCCCTCTAGCGGTTCCCAAAGGCATCATGGTAATTGGTTGGTGTAAGTTAGATAGAAGAAGCTTCAGGGAATGTGTATTAAATCCTGTACAGGACAGCACATTAATTAGCTAATGTCATTAAGGTTGCCTATTTTTATAAGACACTGATAAAATAAACAGCTTCGGATGCTGGGACATGGTGATAACAGTTATTAGCTGAAGTTTGAGTTCTTTGAAATCACATCATAATGGCATCTATACAATGTCTATAATATTTTTAAATGGATGAAACAGATGGATAAAATATGACTAAAAGTCTAATACTGATTAGACAGATATTATCAATGCACACATAGTGCATTGTTATCACCACCCTCAGGGGAGCTGACAGTACATGAAGATTCTCAGCAAACCTTTGTAGGAATAAATATTGTCTGAATAATCTCACTAGAATGTCTTACAAAGGCTTATATTATTTACTATAGATGAATTTAACTGAGCATTTGCATTAGCATTAAATTACCATGCTATGTGTACATTAGCAAATTCTCATATTTACGCATGTAGATGAAATAAATATAACAACAAAAAGAAAAAAAAGTTTTAAAAGAGTTAATTTTGTAGAAGTTCTAACACTAGAGATTTAATTGCGAATCTGAGAACAAGTAATATCATAGATTTAGAAAAATGAAAATCACATACATATGTTTTGCTTGCTATTTTTGGTCATGGTGTGTTTTCTATTAGGAAGTTCAATGCTGGAACCACCCAGAGACCAGTGGTGGACAATAACGAAGTAAATGAAAATTCGTTACTGTACTTCAGTAATTTTAGTACGTTTCTTTACTTTCTGTCGTTTCTTCAGGCGTATGTGTTCATTAAAAAGTAACGTCAAAAGAACAAAAGAAGCGGGAAGCGCGCGCGCCAGTCAGGGTTCGGTTCAAGGTCAATGCAACAGCGTAACGGTTAGGGAGAACAAATCCCCACATAAAATGGAAGAAACTGTAACTCGCCACAAAACCCAGGGCCTTATCTGAGTGAAATTCGTTTTTGAAGTAGTCGAAAAGAAAAACGACTCCTTCGTTTTCAATTGCCTTCTCTGGCTGCCTCAGTCCCATAAGATTTGTTCTTATAAGAATTGCCCATCCAATCGAAGGAAACATGTAGAGGTGAGATATTTTCATAGGCCTACTGGTCATTTACCTTAATGAGAAATCTAACAATATCCAACATGATCATTGTATACATGGTTAATAAGTTAACACTATTGCAAGTACACAACGGAAAGCTGACTTAGCAACGCACTGGCATGTAGCTAATGTAACTAGCTAAGTTAGCTAGCTAGCTAGTCCATAGTATGTTGGAGCTTCCAGCTAGCTAAATACACTGATGTTGTGTAATAAACATTTGAACGTAGGTTTTGACAGTTTTGACAGGTTTTACATGCAGAGCATGATGCTAAATATTAGAGCCTTAAATTTAGTTTAAGTACTTAAGTATATTTGAAGGCCAGTACTTTTGTACTTTTACTCAAGTAGAGGACTAAAGGGAGGACTTCTACTTGTACTGGAGTAACGTTTTACCTTGGGTATCTGCACTTTAACTGAAGTATGTGGTTTGTGACCTAATAGTTTTCCGTATAGCAGATGTTAAAAATGTGATTATGATCTCCTGCTGGTTCACAAAACAAACCAAATCCAATATCCTTAGAAGTTGTTTTTATTAAAAGTAACTAGAGAAACACAATAACCATCTCCTCCAGAAGCTTTATAGGTCGCTACATTCACTCTCTGGGAAAACAAACAACAACAAAAACATACTGTATTGTGGATTGGAAAGGGCATGGCATGAATAATGAGATCAGCAGTCTTTCTCTTCTCAGGATTAACAAGATAACGAGAAACCTGAAATCAGACCAGTGCCGTCATCCAGTTACCCAGCTTAATATGTGCATAAGACAGTAAGCTGGTCTTTTCACTCAGAGGAGGGCTAGTACCGGCTGAAATGCAGGCCAGGGATGCTGGGAAAGAGCAGGTCAGTCGAGACGTCTCTGCGGGGGAAAAGGTCTTGCTCAGAAACTGATAAATGTTAATTACCTGACATTAGCGTTAAGAGACAAGGGTCACGGCAATCAGCCTGGGGAACGCACGGAGACGAAGGAGAGACGATTCAGTGGTGGGAGTTCAGGCTGAGGTATGCCGACGCTTGGAGGGAACTGCCAAGTGTGTGAGAGGTTAATTTCTTACTTCATTTCTTTATGGCTGTTCCTGCCATTTCGCACATTATTCCACACAGTGAGAAGCAATTCTTTTCATTACATGGAAATTTCACATGGGGCCATTATAAGATAACAATACTATAATACACTAAATAGGCTAATTTTGTTACATCGGTGGGAGAAAGTGTTCTGTGTCCTCAGTGTGGACTGTTTAATCTTGTTACTTCCTCTAAGTGACCTGCTTGCGAATGTAGTTCTTTTTAGACTCCTTTTCTTGCCCAAATCTAGACACATCCTGTGACCTGACATTAATTGTTCCCTGGTTGTTTGTGCCAGTGCATTCAGCACCGTGTGAAATAGTACATTCTCCCCATGTTCAGCAGAACATTCTCGACACAGAGGCTTACTTCCTGCTATGAATGAACTCGGAGACCACATAGGGCCTCGTGGAAGAGATGTGGATTTTTTTAATCAGTTGGTACTTTTGCTGATGCGATTTTTAAATTATATATTTAACATTTTTACAACTCCATTTGAAAATTAGTTTTGCACAGCACAGTAAAGGATTTTTGATTTTGTGTTCAAAAATATTCTTTAAAAACATTTGATTTATTGATAGAATATTTTTTATGTTTTTTAACCTTTATCTGTAATACACAGCAGCGCAATATGATCTGTTGAAGCAATGTAGGGTACATTTTGTGGGGCAGGTTCATTTAAATGCTTTGCAAAATGATTCTTCATACACGGGTACATAGCTACTGTAGGGAAGGCGGACAAGTGCATTAGTGAAGGAGCTCCAAATGAGCGCCACTCCGTTTTTTATTTTATCTTTTACACTAGATGGCGACGTCGTTTCTTAGGGCATCTTCAGTCGGTGACCTAAACGTAGGCTGCCACAGACGACCAATAAGAAACTGTTTTAAACCTCAAATATCCAGAATCTAAACGACAAGAAAAGTGTTTTCGCCTGAAGAAATAAACCGTATTATTGCAATAATGCGTTAAGTTAATTATCGGCGTAAATTTATTATTTTCACATTTGCAAGTATTTGCAAGGAAGTGTTTCGGCGAACGTACAAACGTGTGTGAATTAAGAATGTATTTTAGATACATATAGAAGTGCATTCGTTTCCTTTTTATTGGAATAGGCTATAAATGGCATTATTCATCGATCCGCAGTGTGGTCCTCTTGACGTGACGCCCCCAGTTGAACATTCTCCAATCCAAGTCGTCAGGCGCACTCGGCTTGGTTTTTATCACAGCGAACCCCCCTATCATGACTCACTGTGGCTGTCGCTACGAAGCAGGAAAGCCAGGCAAATGTGTTTGGAATACTCGGCGTGGACTTAATGGACAATCTGAGAAGAGTAGCCTATTTGTACAAACTTTTTGAACAGCTTACATTCATCCGTGCCCTGCACCCGATGTTTGTTG
Source organism: Brachyhypopomus occidentalis (assembly GCA_020368025.1). Taxonomy (NCBI): domain Eukaryota; kingdom Metazoa; phylum Chordata; class Actinopteri; order Gymnotiformes; family Hypopomidae; genus Brachyhypopomus; species Brachyhypopomus occidentalis. Next base: position 1,099,826 of record JAGXOD010000008.1, read on the forward strand.
CACAACGCGGGACGAGAGGACAATAGCCGATAATTTCTTCAGATATACTTAATGAATGAAAATCAAAGGACTGCTTTTTTTGAATGTCTTTTTTTTTCTTATAAGTTAGGATATTAAAGATGTAGGCTACTAAATGTGTTTCACGTGTATTCTCCAACTGCCACATTATCCTGCTCGCTAAAGTCTGGAATAGACGTTTTTTTCCTCTTACGCGAGGACGTTTCGTCGGCTACCGGGATTTGTAGGTTATATCGCCTACGCATGACGCACTGGCTATTTTAAATAATTGAGCTGGGCAGTTATTTAATTTGTGAAAATTGTACCGATTCCCAGCAGTGCTTATTAACTTTGCGCTTCGGTCTTTCAACCCCTCCACGCGTGAAGGCTCATCACCCTTGGAGGATCGCTCTGGAGCGTCTTACGGATGCACCTGTTATCAACATGAAATTGCGGACACTTGTGGCTTTAAGCAGTTCCAGCGAAAATTGCTGCATATAAGATGAACAACTAATTGGTATTTCGAATCTTTGTGCTCGCTGCTTCTATGGCGCAAGACTTCTCTGCGTTTTCATCAAACACTAGTCTTTAATGCAAATAACCGTGTAGATCTTGCGGTTTAAGTAAACTCTAAATTGCACGACTCTGCTTAGCATGAACGGAATGCCAAACTAGTGAGTTTTATGTGAAAAACAAGCGTTTAAGTCACCGAAGCAGAAATGAAGGCTTCCTACATCACCTTGTGAGCGGGGTTCACCGGCGTGAGGAGGAGGGGTAAGGCAGTAATCGGAGCCCTCTGACCTGTCTCTTCGAACTTCAGGGTGAAGACGATGCGCTTCTGCATAACCTGGCTCACCCTCTCTCTGCTCTGCAGAGGTGAGTCTGTTTAAGTGCCTTTCTATTCGAGCGGTATTACGGCCACCTCAATGTATCGGCCTGCTGTACCTGTAAATGTGCTTCATCTCCACTAACTGCTGTACTAACGATTAACGCATGTGGCTCATTTGACTGCATGTGAGAAATAGGCTAAAGCGATTTAAAGTGCTAGATCACCTTGGTCTTTACTATGTACTGCATGAAGCATTGTATTGTGGTAATGACTGTTTTTCGTTGGTAGTGCTGCTACCATATGTTCAATTTCCAAACTGCTATTAAAACATAGAGCACGCAGTTCTGGGTGTAATGGCGGGAATACTTCTGCGCAACTCTTCACTTAATGCCAATAATAATGAGACAGGGTGTTACCTCTCTGAGTCACCACGGGTAAGCACTGACAGAAATGTTCAGACTGTGTTAGTGCCGATGTGCGCAGTACCACCAGTGGCATATACTTTGCAATTACCAAATGCCATCAGATGGGCTGGACCAACAACTCTTGAAATTAAGATGATAGAACTTTTGAGTTGCCTCTACATATGAAATGTGTTTTCCAAATAAGCTTGCCTAGCCTTGGCCAGAGTGAAAGTCATGCAATTTTAATGGAAATACAAATTTTGTGTATGGGGGTGTGTGCTGTAACGAAGGCAAACTGGGTTAAGGCAGTTTATAAAAGTGGGATCTGTATTGCAAAATTTCTTTCTTTCCATGTCGTACTGCAAAAGTTCGAGCTTTCAGTTGATGTTTTGGTGAAAGAGGAGACAAGAATTCATATTCTTAAAGCAAATGAATGTCACTGTAAACCTCTCACAAAATAATTTTCAGTACAGAAATGGACTTTATGTACTGGATATGACATTTATTTGGCAGGGAGAAGATGGCGTCTCTATTTTTCCTTTAGACATCATCATTCCCTCATTCCCAGAAATAAAGGTGTGAATCATTTTGCTGGTATTTGAATCTCACTCACTTTATTGAGTGCTCATTTCCTGTACTGGGCTTTGATTTATCATCTGCTCTAAACTGGCCTAAGACCAACTCATTAGTTGTGTTGCAAAATACGACTGGTTAAACACATGCCACAATGCTTTAGACAAAATGGCCAGTAGCTTAAAATCATAGAGGTGGTTTACAAGAGACAAGTAAAGCAACTAGAAAACCGGCTAGCAAACAATTTGATTCCCATCATTAATTTAGCCAACAGCACTACCTACAGTAGTGAAACAGTTTATGAGCTTCATAATATGGAAATGGAGGTCGTAAACATGGGATGCAGAAAATAGATGAGTACATTACTCTGATTGGTCCTCTTCAGATTAATGCAGGATCATAACGGGTCGTTTCCCCTCCACAGTGAGTGGTGATGAGCATGGTGAGAGAGGAAAACACGCCAGCCACACACGCATGCAGAGGAGGAAAGCATGACCACTGTGCTGGCTGCCTGAGAACGTTGCACAGACACCTGTGGTTCTGCCACTGCACGGGCAGCAAGGCGTCGAAACGATAGTGGCTCCCCTGTGAGCTGCAACTAGGGTGCCTGCGTCATTACCCACACACGCTCACAGAAACAACAAGGCTATTAAGAGTGATTACAAGAGCTGTCTGTCTCTGTCTCACTGATCTTTGTCTATGGAGAGACGGGGGCCGTAATCACCTTCCTCATAATGCAGGGCAGCTGCCAGCAATCTTCTGCTGCTTCCTGTTCAGTACCAATAAAAATAAACACATAGACAGTGTGTGGTTGGACCGGGCCCAAAGGAACCAGCAGCCACCTGACAGTCGCCTGCTTAACGGCTCTGCTCAGCAAAGCTGTGTAGTTTGTTTGCATCACACGTTTTCCACGTCCACATTTTCCATGACTGCATTTAAGCTTCGCCCCACCCTCCTTGTGGGGGCGAACATGTTGGTTTTCACCATCAATCTTTCATTTCTTTATTTTTGGATCTTGAGCGCATTAGGCAAAGTGCGCGCTGTTGATCAATCTTCAGAATTTGCGTTATTATATCAGAGAATAGATTTGGCCTGCAGCTTTTGATTTGTGAAGAATATATTTTTTCCACTGTGATTTATTATTTTTTTTATCAAAAGACATTCCACGTCCTGTTGAGTTGAAAGAGCTAGCAGTGTGCATGCATTAGCATGACTGTGTGTGAGGACCCCTTCCAGATCGCTGGAACCAGTAGGAGTGTGGGGGGGGGGGGGTGTGCACACACTCAGCACCACTACAAGACAACGCCAGAGCCAGCGAGACAGGCGGTACTCAGCAGGCGGCCTGGACACATTACCATAGCTAACTCAGCATTAGTCAGACAGCTTACCATTTGCACTTCGCATGCCCAGATTCAGCCTGGCCTGGGAGAGGGTTCATGCTCGCTCTGCTCTCTCTCGGTCTATCCATCTGTCTGTGTGTCACATGTCTGTCTCTCTCTGTCTGTCTCCCACTACTGAAATGTATCCTGCTTTGCTCCGTTTCCTCATTGTGATTCTTCCCTCTGTCTTCCTTCAATTCTCCGGTGATTCCAGTTCAAATATCTTCCTTAACTTCCCCGGGGAGGGTTGTGTTTAAAACAGCATCTGTCAAACTTCTGGCAGCAAGACGACATACTAATATCCCAGCATCCTTTGTTAAACCAAATTAAGCCACCTCAAAAGTCTTCCTAAATCCTCAGTAATGAGTGTGGTAGGAAGATGAAGACACAAAGCTGACTCGTAGCTCGCTATCTCTCCCAAGAGGTGACTCAGAAGTTTGAACGTAAGCTTTACATGAGGTGGTGTTGCTGATGCACTATGGTGTGTGGTGTTTGAAATGTATTGTGTCAAAGGATTCCGTGTTTTTTCTGGGATTCACAGAGACAAATACCTATTTTAATTCATTTAAACGTAATTACCCATCACATGTCTAGCGGAAGTTTAGCCGGATAGTGCAGATGTAACACGAGGTAAATCTGGCAGGCTGTTTGCAACTAAAAAAAAATCTAAACCACAGAAAAGTACTGCAGTATTAAAAGCTTTTTCCCAATTTTCAGCAACACTGCCTAGAGGAATAGAAGAGCAGCTAAAGCTCCTCCAATTTAATCGGAGAAAATGGGATTTCACTCACTAAAACTATACAAATTAATTAAGTCTCTTACCCCCAAATATCTGCTATATTTCATATATATTTCGACATTTACAAGCAAAAACTCATTCTAATTTAGCAGACCTTGGAGAAAATGGGAGGTTTCGCGTAGGCTACGGTGTCTGTTCTCACAGTGCCTTTTGGTGAATTGCTTTACCAATATCGTCAGAAAATTGATCTCCTGATCAGAGACAGGACATGTAAGAGTGGGCAGACTAGGATTTCCTCCATACAATACAATTCCTCCAGCGATACCACAATATGCAATATGCTGTATTGCTTCTGACATCTTGCTACGTTCTTGTGGAGTTCGTCTGTGTGTTGATTAAGCGTGCACACATGTACATTTCCCTATGGATTTCAATTTATAACTTGGGCTTGACTGCAGTCAAAAAAACAAAAGATCTTCAATTGAGGCTCCTTTTAATACTACATCTCTGTTATTCAGAGTCGTTAAGATAACTGCAAACGATCTTTGGCTCTGCACAGCAATTCCAAAATCCATCATTTAGCCACACCCACTGGGAAATCTGGCCAAACTTTGCATCATTTATATATTCAGTGTGGTTCTTTGTGCCTTATTAAATATGCCTCCTCCTCTTCCTGTTTGGACTTGTCTCCGCCCTTCCCCTGGTTGTTGAATGAACAGGAAGAAACAGGCTGCTGCCAACATGGAGCCTGGCTGCACGTTAGTGGAAGCGAATGGTTTCTGTTTCTCTCTTGCTCTTTTGAGTTACATGTTACAGCTCAGTTTATATCACAGCTGACCGCTGCAACAGCACCAGCAGCGTGGCACCCCGCGTGGCAGCACCCCGCCAATTCCCCCTGCCACCTGCTTCCCCAGATCTCCCATGGTCGGAGTCCCTCTCCCCCTCGCTGCACTGCACCTAGCAAAACCTCCAGTCAGGGCAGGCCAGGGCTTTGGTAGATGCTTTCCTATGCCTTACAGTGCAGCGGGAGATCCAGGTGTCACTTTGGTATTTCCTCTGTGAGCCTTTTGATGTTTGATGTATTTGTCTCCTCCCAGTTCATCTGATCCACGCGCCATAAGAAAAAACGGGTCCCTCCCTCAGCTGCTGTTGGCCTGACTCATTAAGTCCTGGATGACCCCCAGAAGCCGTACTAAGCAGCAGGCTGTTGTGCCTCTGGCTTGCCTGCAGGTCTGCTTTAAAACCAAGGAGATAAATCAGATTTTAAAAGGCACACGTAGAGGGGCTGGAGACAGGGCCAAAGACCCTGGATTTAAATTGAGCCGTAAAATCCCCTTTTGTTTCACTGTGGGCTGTGGTGGACTGGAGCTCCATGCAGTGCATTTGCTGCAGGTAATTGGGCTCTCTGCACCCGTGTGTGTAATCTCCATAAACACAGTGCTTTTGTCTCTCAGGAGGATGGATTAGGTTGGGGGGGGGGGTGGAGCAGCAGGTGGAGAAATGGTGCAGTGGTTCTGTTCATACTAAGTGATGAAGAGCATGCTGACCACTTATCCTTGATTTCCTTGATTGCGTGGTATTAGACAGCTGTGGTTGGTTTAATTGCTGTGTTGTTATTGTGTGTGTGTTTGCCCCCACACACATTTACATGCTTGGCTACAGTTAAGTTTCATATTATTATAGGCTACATGTGGGGAAAAGTATTAATTTGGGGAATTCTGATTGAGGCTTCAGACGTACAGTCAGAGTGCACATGACCAATTTAAAAAGAAATGTTCTAAATGCAGTTTATGAGTTATGGATAAATAGTGCATTCAGTTAATTTAGATTCATTGCTCTGAAGTAAGACACTCTACACGTGTTCAGGGGTAATTAGCTTTTTTTCCCTCCCATGCCATTGTTGAAGGTTTCCAAACCTCTTTCATATGTTAATGTGATTAATTTAAACCATAGTGACTTGTCAGGTGAAATTTGCATCCGTGGGAGATTGACTCATCCTCTTCTGAACACTGTTGAGTATGCAGAAGCAGAACTGACCACAGATCTGAGATCAGTCACACCAGTGCCTTTTTCATGCATGCATGCAGAGAAAGAAAGGTATGATTTCCCCCAGGGGGTTTTTAACTTTCATTCTTGTTTTGTTTGGGTTTTCATGAGCATTTCTTTGACAAGTTGTAGAGGTTGTGTGCACGTCCTGCAGATGAATCAGAAGTATTGAAATCTCAGTTCTCAAAGTCTAGCAGAGTGTAGCTGATCAGAGTTCCCACAATCCCTCCCTGTACCTAGGAGGCACGTGTGACAAAGTAGCCAACCAGTTACATTAACTGTTCAATTAACTAACCGTGATTACAAAATCGAGGACCAGGCCTCGTAAATTAGAATGTAAATGAGAATGAATAGACACTGCAGACTGGGGTACTACATCATATCTTTATGCCCACTTTTCATTCAGACTGCCGTCTCACTTTAAGACACTTTCCCCAGTAGCTGTGCATGCCAAGAATATAACTTAATATGACTCAACCTGTATGGCAAGATTTGTGAAAAAACAACCAAACAAAATAAAAAATACTTAAAAAAGGAGGCAACACACAGGTGTGTTGTCTGGTTACCCTTGCAACTGGACCGTGGTGGAGTCCTTGCTTGCTGTTGACGGAGTCATAGGCCATCACATGGGGTGACCATATGTTCTCTGAATGGGGGAAAATATAATATATATGATTTTGTATTTGTGGAATGATAAGGTAAAGGGTTTGATTCAGCTTTAGAGTATAATCACAGAATCCATTAGTTCAGGGCGCAATCTCTGTATTTTGTCTGGGTCAGAAGAGAAGTTGCTCCTTCTAGAATGTGTTAATGACCGCAAACACTAGCTCTTCTCAGACACCATAGGCATAAGCATCTAGAGAAACCTCTCAGCTGAACTAATTGAAGACATCATGTAAGCTCTAGGTGGGTACAGGGACGACGTTTAGTGGTGATCTAGAGATATTAAGAGTAGGGCAGACTAATTAGATCAGCCAACAGGGAGAAACGGTGATCAGGAGAGAATTATCGTAATCCGACAGGGGGAGAATGTTGTCCCCTCTGTAAAACCTTTTGAGTATTTAAGATTAACGATTAACAGTTAAATGTTGGCTTTTCCTCTCTAGACTGAACTGCTCCTTGTTGCATAGAAAAGATTTTTTTATAATAACGTTTTACTTGATGTCTAATACTTGTTTGGTTGTGTTCTTCGCTTGTCTTCAACCTACATTTGGAGAAGAGAAACTCTCCATGACCCAGCATGTGTGTGGCTGCGTTACAAAAGCACATTGCCAAAGATGATGGTTTGTCTTCTATATGATCTACTGTATGGTGCAGTAACAAGGCTTAAAGCACCCAAACACGGAGCTGATGGCGATGCTGTGAGGGAGGCCCTGTGTTTGTACAGTGTCTGAGTCCATGTACAGCATGCATGTTGAACAACCTGACACAAGTCTCCTTATACTCACACCTCATCACTTACGTTCAGATTAAATCATTTTTAGGCGTGTAAGTCCGTTGAAATAGAACTTAAAAAAAAGAAATGTGACAGAACTGTAGATGTGAAGTAGGCAGAGTTGAAAATCTACACTATATTCCCACATGTAGATTGCGCATCTGCTTTGCTAAAACAGCAATTTCATATGTAATACAGCTGGATCAGGAAAGTATACCTGGGTACATCAGAACTGTTGAAGTGTCTAGTGAAGTAATGGGTTTTTATGGCAATTGATTTTCATTTATTCTTTGACCATAAAAACAAATACATATATTTTCCAAAATCTGCAAGAAACAGCTTAATGGAGCAATATGAATATCTGGCCACATAGACTCTAAAGCCAATTGTTGTTGTTCCTGTAAGTAAGTCGAATAAATGATGCAGTGTCTAGCTGTTGGGTGTTTTTATTCATCATTTAAAAATAAAAAAAATCAAATAATTATACATGATATATTAATACATAATTTCATCATATATTTTGTAAAGTATAGCTTTAAATAATATATAGCCTAGAGTTATTGACCAAAAAATACAATTAAGCTGTCATAGAAGGGAACAATTAGATTCTCACCCAGCTGTGAACACTGCAGGGAAATGTCTTAGGCCTGTTTCCGCTCAGTGAGAGTCAAACTGCCCAGATAATTAATGAATACTCAAACTCAAACTAAGCAAACATTAAAAAACAAAACTTGAAATTCACAGAGATTAAACCAAATGCTAACAGTGTGTTGCCTGACTTTAGAAGCCTGGTCTCTCCTAGAAGACAAAGAGCAAAGAGGTAGTAAGTTTATTCCGAGCGTGATAAATGAGTGTCAGCTCAAACGTGACCTTTATTGGCACTCTCATCATGACGCGTCCTGTGTTCCGGTCCTGAATGGTGCCCTCATGGTCCTGCAGTACACAAATGTGTGTGCATGTGAGGACTCTGAAGCTGCAGCATGTCACATTTCTCATTTTGGTGATCAAAGGAGTGCTCACTAGCGCCCTCTATGGGCAATTACTGCGCTCTTTGGCAAGGGCCAATGGTTTGGCACATTACCCAACATTTCGAGAGATCTATGTAAGAAGCCCAATCCCAGATTGCAGCCTAAGCCTCCTCCTGCTCCAAGTCCACAATTTAGTGATGCCAACCATGTGCAGGAGTGCTTGGTTTAAAAGTGTATCCATAAGGCAGAGACTCCATACTGTACCTGTATTATTATCTCATCAGTAATAAACAGCTACTAATAAATTAGTGGAAAAATATTTAACTCTCATTTGAATATTTTCTCCTCTCTCGTGATCCTCTGAATGCTTGACTCTAACCATTCACTCTGAGTGGTCCTTCTCTTGTGACTCACATAATTTTGGGTAATAGGCATTACTGAGGCACTCACTAAAGGCCTCTGTGAAGGTGCCTAGTTCTGTACAGACGTTGACCGCATCATTTGACAGTATTATGGTAATGTGAGCAGGTGATCTTAACATTAGACTATTCAAAATAAAAACCTGTTCATTGATTGGATACTGGATGAAAAGGGCATGATTTGTTTTTCCCTGTTGGCCAATCTGAGTGCAGATTTTATTTAAATGTGTAGAGAACGGACTTTTTATTCTGTTTTAATGGACTGCTGATATTCAGTAAATCATTTTCAGTTTCTAATAACCTCTGATGAAACCATCACACTTGGCTAGCCTTGACAACGATTTCCGAGTCCATCTTACTCAAGATGTCGGGACAGAGACAAGATGAGACTGAAGCCATTAATTTGCGATTTTGAGATCAAGACCGGACTCAAGTACAACACTAGTCACAGTAACATCTAGTCATTGTCAAGAATATGACTAAAAATATTTATATATTTTTCAGCTTTCAGACAATGTTTTCTTGATAGGAATTTGACTTCATGCACAAGAGATCAGGTACAGTACATAATATTAACTGAGACCTTTATCCCTTGAACGTCTGGTTCCTGTTATATGAGCTTGAACGGTGACAGGCGGTGATCTTCAGCCCTGCCAGGCCTGCTCTGCGTTTGGAGCCAGTCTCCCTCCTGAGCTCTGAAAAGGCCCGCGTGTCCGCGGAGACACACCAGATGGGCTGCAAGTGGGGAGTGAAAAGGTAGCAGGTGATTGGTTGTCCTGAGGGATCAGGGCTGAGCACACGTCCTCACCGAGCAAATGGACAGGTAACCTAGAGCCCAGCGTGGCTAGCTGGGAGTCCCACAGGCTTCTGTGAGCCGCTGAGAAACAGCAGCCCTCCTGCGACGCAGCAAAAGGGCAATTCAGAGAGGCAGGTACAAGCGGAATTTAACACTATTATAAAGGCCCGTAGTGCAGCTAAGTATACTGAGACCAGGGTTAATAGGATATTAGTGCATAATTAAAAGTTTCCGTTAGCAATTAAGTCTGGTTTGTGTTATGTGACTAGCTGACAATGAAAACGACTGTGTGGCAGGGGAGTAATGAGCCTGATCAGGTCGTGTTGTGTAGTGATGGTTAGAGAAACACAGACAACACAACGGTATGTTGTTCTGGCAGTGCAGCAGAGTCCACATCATGTTTCTGAGCTCATAAACATCAATGTAAAAATGAAAATTATATGATGCATGTCGGTGTTTGGTATATGATGCATGTCCCTCTTATTTATGGGTTGCTTTTAGGCAAATATTAGGCATTACAACTGTGTAACATCTTTTCCAGAGACAACGTTTGTTGTTTGCATATAGACTAATGATTATTGTCATTTATTATTCCTGGGGGCCACTGAGTCAGTCGAGGCAGAAGACAGATGTGTACAGAATAAACTTAGGAATCTTATTTAAATGATCTCGAAGTGCATCAATTATTTTTTCAGTGACATAAAGGTCTTCAGACAAAAACAAAAACAAAATCAGTAGGAAAAATGAAAACAACTCCAATACCAAACACAACACCACTATGTTTTCATCATATTGTAATTATATTTCAATCATGCAAATGAGTCACTTTTGGTAGTTAGGGGGGTGTTCATGTGTGTAATTGAAAACGGGAATATTGTCTCGCATCAAAATCTCAGGGAATGTGTTTGCTGGAGCCTAATCAGAGCAACCACCAGCTTGGACCCGATCGGCCCTCCATCGTTGCAGAATTGAATCGTTTTATCTTAATTAACTGTGCAGAATCGTTCCAGGTTTTCTGAGCATGCCAATTTCAGTCCCCCCACATGGCAAAATCTTTTCTCCCTCATTTAATAAACATGTCTAAGGCTCGCTGTGATATGCACTCACGTGTGCTGCAGAGCTGATGGAAGTGCACACAGTCCAGCGTATACCTTCTATCTGAAATAGATTATCTGCTCCTGTCATCCGAAGAAATGGAAGCACGTGGCTCTGCTGGCTAACTGCATGGCATACATTCAGCAGAACTTCTGCACACCTTTAGGCCCCACAGGTCAAACGCCTTGTGGATCTTTCATGGTCCAAGTGAGCAGCACAGCCAAAAGTGGGCAAAAGTCTAAAGTGTCCTTTACACAAATTTACCAAGCTTTCATCATGTGGCTGTGATTTCAAAATGTAGAAGAAAGCAGGGTGACATATTAATTCTGTTGTCCTCTATATCTGACTGAAACATGATGTGATGTCCCCTAAGGCCTAATTAAAATGATAGTAAAAGTGCATTGGAGAAAATAATAATCATGAAACCCCAGAAGCAGCACAGTCTGCCCCCCACCCACCCCCACCCCCTCCATCACTACTGTGGCTTTTCTCTCCCACTGTGCTGCAGGAATTGACACAAAATGTTACCTCAGGTTTTCTCTGGCCTCTCTGGTCTCTTTTCATTGTGCAAACCAGACACAGGAAAATAGATCAAAATTATTATAATTTTAACAACTATTACTCACCTTCTCGACTTCAAAAACCCATTGCCCACATACCCAAGATTATTTCCCAGATAATGAAAGCCAATTATATAAATTATGTTCATACTGAGATCATGCAGGCTGTGTCTGTGCGGATATAATTCTCCAGGGTAATTGCCCTGGTCATTTAATTGCCATCACTTTTTGCTCCATTAGATCCATATTTGTACATAATCAGTGTGAATATGAGACAGTTTTTACATAATTCAATTGTAAATGTTACATGTAATATGTTTAATGGGATTTTTAAGGTAATAACCAAGGCATATAATGTGAGTGACATTTCACCTGTCAAAATAGGTTTTCAGCATATAATTGAGTGTCTGTATTAGGGGGCGAGTGGTAATAACACTAATAAGATTATACAAAGCGTGTCCCTTTCAGCAGAGTGGTACTGCGACATCCACCCGAGCCCTCCTCATGCTCCGACACCGCACTGGTGATGGAGAAGCCCTGTCTGATCCCCACTCCACCCGCCAGTCCACGAGCAAGTGGGGAGATGATTGAGCGTCTGCTAGCATCTCTCTCTTTGACGTGGAGAGCGTTTAGCCCAGCAGATTTAGCCTGGCAGAGGGTGAGGTTGGAGCCACAGAACCCCGAGCTCCTCCTTTCATTTTTAATAGTCTCAGATGGGCTGGGAAAGGGAGCTGAACACAATACAGCTCCTGGCTCTCACTGTGCTCTCCTGTGTTTTGGCCCGGGCACAGTGACTGGACTGGTGAGGTTCCGCTGGGTAGGCTGGATCTGTTACTGGACTTCAATCACCCCTAAACGAAAGACAAATGTACCCAATTAGTCAGGCAGCCTGTGTTTGCAAATGGTTGACTTTGGCTTCTGGCTTCTGCTCTGCTGGCATCCTGTAAATATTGACTCTTGCTGATTTGGGGAATGTGACCATGACTGCTTCTCCAGGGGAAGTGGCTCATGGTGCATGCACGCGTGTCTGAGTGCATGTGATCATGCGCGCACGTGCGTGTGTGTGCGCGCCTGACTACATGACTGACGGAGCAGTGTGTGTGTGTGTGTGCCTGTGCGCGCGAGCTCTCAGCACTTAGCTCGGAGGCAGACGCTTCTTGGAGATGCCACTGGGGGCAGTGCAGAGTGAGGGATGTGCTAAGTGTTGTCTGCTAAGACATGGTGTCAGTGTGCTGCTACAGCAGTGCTGACACCTCCAGCAGCTCCTCCCGCTCATTACACCACCACCAGCACGAGGCAAGCCAGCTTCTCCACACGCAGGATTCAGCGTACATGTAGGAGTTCAAAGGAATGGGTGTGTGTCTGTGGGGGAGAGAGGGGCAGGAGAGAGAGAGAGCATTCATGGGCATGTGTGTATTTGAATCAGTGCTTTAGCTGCATTAAAATACACAATCGCCACTCACTTTACTGAAAGTATTATTTAATTGAGACTCCTTATAGGTTAATAATGAGAGACTTCAGCCTCTCAACCTCATCAGTCTGTTGCCAAAGCACCATTGTGTTGGTGATGCTCCATCTCATCATCGAAGGCCATTGTGTCTCTATTTTTTGAGTGGCAGTGTTGCATTCAACCCAGCAGACACACTGACACATGTAAGAACTCCAACAACACTGCTAGACCTCTTGCACTCGTAGCAGCACAACACCCACTAACCTGCCACTACCATGTCATTATCCTTGTTGTATTCAAAATGAGCCACTGTCCACCTAGCGCCTTGTCCTGTGGGCTGAACCACAGGTGATGACCAGGATAGAAGGGTGGCTGACACACCGTGTGACAACAGTCTGTAATTGTCCTTCTATAAATGCGCTCTTAAAATGACCGTACCTTAAGAGGAGGCCAATTTGTAAGGGTGCACAGTATGGTAGTAAATGTAATAAAGTAGGGAGCAAGTCTGAGTTGCTCAGTTTGAGTGCACTACGTAAGATGTTTAATTTACTTTTTTCCGGTCCTTCTAGTTCCCTCTAGTTTTGTATGGCACTGCTGTCGGTGTGGGACGTGGAAGGTGGCAGCACTTCCTCCGAGCTGTCTGTAGCTCGCCACGTCTTCCTGAGCCGTCAGGAGCACTGCATCGCCATGTCTCAGCGTGTTACTGTGAGGAGAACACAACGGTTCCTGCTGCTCAGGTCTCCTTCAGGGGCCGTTCACTCGCATGCCTCCCACGGGTGGCACATGGCACAGCGGAGATTCGGCTCGGACCCCTGGGCGCATCTCTGACGCCTCTTTTCACACGGCAGCATTTTCACCCGCGTGTCACTTGGGAGCCTTTTTGTTTACCCTCTGTTTACACACACAAAAAAAGAGCTTTTGCCCCTATTCATCTCGTGGAATCGTTCATATCTTCACCAGCCCTGCATCTGTGATGTGTACATGTGATGTGAGGTAGCAAGAAGACAGAGCTGGACTTTTGAAGCCAGTAACAGTTGTTTGGTCACACCAAGACGTCGAGTTGAACGAGTTTGTCTGTGTGTTTAAATAAAAGGGCCCCATCAGTCCTTTTCACAACACAAAGTAGCACAAATGCAAAAACACACATGCAAGCAAAGAATGTCTGTATATGCTGTGCTATAAATGTGGACGTGTCCGCTTGAAAGAGGGCACCCATAATGGCATTGGGCTGCCACTCAATGTGACTGGAGGGCAGGCCAGAACTATGAGCGTGACACAGGGGCGGAGCCTCTGAGCTGGGCGGAATCTGGTGTCTGCCTGCAACTTGCAATAGGAGAGCGTTTGCTGGAAGATTCGCATGCAACTCTTGGTGTGTTTGTGACGAGAAACCTGACATGGTCCTAAACAGTGACATCCTGGTCCTCTCTCCATCATGAGGACAGGAGCGGAGATGACTTCAGGGCCAGCAGAGGACTTCTGGATGAACCTTAACCCTAACCCTATCCTTAACCCTAACCCGAACCCTAGGGTCTGGCAGATGATCACAGACAAAAACACGAAGAATATTTTGGAAGGTGCTATTGAGAATTGCTCACAAAATCAGAGTTGAAAAATTCACGGTTAACTTGTGCTCGGCTTTAGGCGATATTAAGAGGCTTACGTATCGATCTCATAATTAAGGCTTTTAGTATAACTTTGAGAGCTTAAAAAGTTTAGCAGAGCAGCGAAAGTGTTTCTGCAACCCAATGATAGACAATAGCACCAGTCAATACTTGATTTTGGCCACAGTGTGAAATAACAGCACCTGCGATTGCTCAGCAAAGTTCCATTACCATCACTGACGAGTCTGTGTTTTGATTGGCTGCCTGGTCATCTTAGTCATGGCCACTTTCTGTCCTTTATTCACTCCTGAGCAGTACATAGGAGGGAGGGAGAAAGTCAGTGTTGTCTCTGCGTCCCGCCTCCCACATCCTTTCTGCCCTTATAGAAATGGAATAAAGGCAGCCTATTGTGGGCTTAGCTATTTCCTGATAAGGGGCTGTCATTTTAAAACCATTTTCAAGTCATTTTCTGCTCTTTGTAGTGCTATTGTAGTGCCACTTGAACGCCCACTCAACCTCACCTCCTTCCCTGCTGTGTGCAGTTTCCTGTTGCTGTGGTGGTTGCCTTGTATAAGTGCTGAAGAACGTAATTTGTAATAGTCCTGCAAATGAGACTGATGTATCAGCAAGGTTGTCAAAAAAAAGTCCTGTTTTAAAGCTCAATTAAACCCCCAAATAAGCCTTTTCCTTGAAGTGAGTGTGTACAGCATGAAGTTGTGAGAAAAGGTTGGTGAACCTTTTGAAACTATCAGGATTTCTACATAATTGGCTTCTAAAGTGTGATTTGATTCTCCTTATTTGATCATTATACCTAAATTATAATAATAATAATAAATAAATAAATAAAAATGGTGCATATTGTGCATGCAACACAATATTTTGGTTGACCATATCCTTATAGAACAAATGGCTTAAACAATCAAAGACATTGATGAAAAAAGTTTGTGAACTTCTGGTTTAATGACCCCTTGAAAAGAGGTTAATTGCAATATAGCGTTTCAGTCAGTTCTGGCCTAGCTGTGACCTGCTTGGCTATTAAAAAAACAATTTTGGTTTCCACTCTTCTCAACCAGAATCTGTTCCAGTGCAATCTGGCCTGTTCAAAAGAGATTTCAGAGGACCTTAGAAGAAAGGTTCTTTTCAGTGTATTAGACTGGAAAGTTTTACAAAGGGCATTTCTAAGACTATGGCCATCGTCAACCAGGCAGACATTTTAAACATGGAAGAAATTCAGCAGTGATGCTGCTCTCCTTAGGGGTGGGACTCCTACAAACAGCAGTGAATGGGGACATTGCAGAATTCTCAATACAGGAGGATCTCAATAAAGGTTTTCTAGCAATGACTTTGATTGCTTAAACCATTCAGCAAAGATATGTCAGTGCAAAATATTCTTTGTTTGCTTTCATTAAGTAAGACTGTCTTTATTTGTTACCGTACCTTTAAGGAAGACCTGGTCACATTTTAGATCCTGCCCTTCATACAGGAATCCAGATCATTTTAAATGGGTTCACAAACGTTTTTCGTATTTGCAATAAATATTTCACTGCATCAAATTTCTTGGAGGGCAAAAGAAGAAATGCTTTAAAGAGTGACTTGCACACACTCAACACTATGGTGGGGCTTTGATGGAATGAAGACTCTTATCTGTAAAGTAATGCAGCAGCAAATTTACTGAGAAAACATCCCCAGGCAGTGCCGACATGTAGCACTTCAGTACGAGATCTCCTCCAGTTCAACAGTCGACTGTATTTGTCAAAAGACGGCATGTTGTAGAGGTGAACCGAACAGTAATATCATAAGTCAAATAAACAGGCTTAATTGCACCCCTGAGGCACACGTGCACCACAAACCGCCCTGTAGTCGCCCTGCTCCGTTCGATGGTGTTAATATGGTTCCCGTTTTCAATAACAGATTGCTTGCACTTTTTGTTTTTCCCCCTTACATGTCTGCTGATTTTGGCTCGTTTGAAATCCCACAGAGGAAAGAATTAAAGTGCCATGTTTGGAGGCCACGGCTCTCTCAGCGATCACTGCACCTGGTTCTCCCTTTGGATCCCGTCCTTAACGTGGATCTGTCCATGCAGCAGATGCAGATTATTTCACAAAATCCATTGCAGTTATGCGGTGCTGCTTTGCTTCTCCAGGGTCTCCCAGGGACTTCAGCAGGAGCTTCGCTGGCGACTCTACGCTGGCCAGCTTGCCAATTCTAGCTTCCATTCTGGCAGGCTTGTCTTCCCATGCTGCACGTTGGCCCCCGGCGGCAACGTCTAAGATAAATTTATCGACCATCTAGTCAGTGACCTTGGGTGAGATGCCCCTTAATTCATGCTGGATTGATGTTCAATCAAGAGACGGGTTTTTAAAGAATGCCATGGCGATTTAGAGACATTTTATGAGGCGCCGCCCTATTTTATGACTTGCAATAAAGGGAAGGAAAACTCTGAAAAGCTTTTCCTCAGCAAAACCTGAGGCACCAAGAGATAATTATCTGGCTGAACTTTCTTCGCTCTTACTTACAATGTCTGCAGGGTGGGGGAAAAGGGGCTGATAGATAACGTTATCCTCGCCGTCCAGTTCCAGTGGAAATGGGGAATTGGGGTGCGGGTGGGTGGGTGGGTGGGGGGGGGGTTACCCTGGAATAAAGAAAGCTTCGATTCACTGTGGTACTGCATCAGAGGCCAGCATGTGTTGCAGAGCACAGGCTAAAACACAGGCTAAAACCCGCTGGAGGCCCTGGGATCGTCTGATTTCTGTGAACAGAAATACAAAATGCTCTCACTCCATCTCCTCCCTCTTGCTCTGCTCCTGGGGCTGGTGTGGTGTTTCAGAGGGCCATCTCAGCCCAGGGCTGCTCATGAAGGCCTGTGAGTGGCTCTTGCCTTGCTGTCAGATGCACATATTACACGCAGGTCCCTGCAGATCAACACTTTGAAGTCGAAGGGCAGTTATGTACTGCATTACTACAAATAGGCTGCAGTGTTTCAGTGCTTAGTTTGTAAAAATTGGGAACAAATTATTCTATTTTTCATCTGTACCATTTGTGTGCAAATTCTGCCAAAGCGACATTGGAAAGGCAGAACCAGCCAACAGAAGGGCTGTAGAGTGAGGTTTTTTTTTTATAGTTTTGCCAGCCTACGCACTTCACTGGAGTGCAACCGAGTCTGAGTACTCGGGGGTGATTTATTGTGCCCTTTGCACTCTTTTTTTTTTTTTTTTGGCTGATCAAATATCTGAATAAACAAGTTTTGCTGTAAACAAAATTATATCTGTCATCCTCATTTATGCGAACACAGAGAGCCAAAAGTGGGATGGTGCTCTGCTGACCCGGCTTAGCTCTGACCTGCATATGCCACACCGTGTGTGTGTGTGTGTGTGTGTGTGTGTGTGTGTGTGTGTGTGTGTGTTACCCAGAAGCCCAGTCTAAAGCCTTCACATGAACCAGACTGACGGCTGGGCTGAAAGGGGGTGGAGCTTGGAACTGCGCTGCCCTGATGCTGCCATAGCGACTAGCTTTCAGACAAGCACAAGGTCTGCAAGTCAAAATGATTCGAATGCTTATTATGCAGGGTGAGATGGCCAGACTTAAGAATGTGAATTTATGGATGGAAATAATTAAGACTGTAATTATAAATAGTAAATGTGTCTCATCCCACTTAGTTCTCAAGAAAGACTTAAAGACATTTGCAGGAACTTTGTGCCGTGTTTTTAAATTCACAAGAGCTGTTTAATTGTTTCTAAATGTGCACACTGAATGCGCAATCCATTTGAAGCCTCATCAGGATAGTCTCTCAAAATGAGTCTCTCAAAATGCATTTCCTCAAGCTGAAGACTGGTAAGCAAAGAATAAGCTTTTCATGATGCATGTCTGATCTTATGGGAACAAAAGATCTCCATTATTTCCCAACACACTGCATAGCGACATTGGAGGATTGGAATGAAACGAAGATTTCATCAAAACGACTGCCCAAAGTCCATGTGTACATTTTAGCTACAGCAACCACTCTAGCAACAACATAACCTACAGCAGACAACAATGCTAAGCACATTTGTCATAGATATTGCTCAGGCACAAAACAATATTGCGCATCAGAAATTTTAAGGCTCAGTTATAAACAAAAGTGGAATGCAAAAAAAATGTAGTGCAAATTTAAAATTTAACTGCAAATAAAATTCTCTTTGTATGTCTGTTCATTTTCATTTGAGAGATCCACCAGTCTCTCTTCATCATTCACATTCCCTTCATTTGTCTTGGAGAAAGTCCCTGGAGGTTTGATCGGAAGTTAAAATTTACCTTCTGCAAATGACCTTTTAAAACATTTCTTAATCCAGCTGTTTTATTATGTGGGGCTGTTTCAGTCTTTATGTTCTAACAGTTGGTTCAGAGTTTGACTGGATCTGATCAATAACTTCAGCTCTGCACATTTCCATTCTGTGTGGTTCGTTCCACGTAAATAATCAGACGCCAAGTTGCACTGGGGCTGAACAGGCAGCAGATAGGACTGAAGTGTTTTAAAGATCCTGTCTTGTTCCTAAATGCACCTTATATGAAGCCCAGGTGTGTTTTTTGCCCCTAGCTGCTGGAGTCGTTACTTTGTTTAGTCAGAGGAATGAGGACCCTGATAGCATTAGTGCCATGAATGATTGCGTCTTTTGATAAAGAGGTGCCTAACAAGGAAGATAACGGGGAGATGGATTTGTAGCATCCTGCAAGAAGAGCAATTAGCTCTGAGACTTGATTAAGACGGGGCACTGTGACATCATTATGAACGACATGGATGTCATCACAATGGCCTGCCTGTTTCCCCCCAATCATTTCATTTAGATTCATGCTAGTTGGCAGATACTGCTGAAGGTAAACATTTACAAACGATGTCCTCAATAATAGGAAAGCAACTCTGCTCAAAACTCTTAAGATGGTTTTTATATGCAGAAGATAAACGCTGAGCCACATAACTAGGTTATGTTTTTTCACTACTGCATTTGAATATGAGACGGAGGCTAATTCGTTTTCTGAGATATGTCTGTCACCAACGTTCCTCTGGCATTTTTCATTTTTCTTTCTAGCTGTTTCACATCTAACAACATTGAGGTTCGGCTTAATTTTCTCCCCCTCACTCGACAGGCTTGTCTCAAACGAGGTTTACACACTCGGATTCCTGCCCCTTGCTACATAGGCAATTGGACCTGGGTGTTTGATGGCCGGCTGACTGGGGTAATGGGACCGTGTCTCCCTCTTACTGTCAATTTGGGAATGGAAGCATATGTGTCTGGAACAGATGAAGCCACAGGGACCATGCAAGACCAGCATCGCAATAAAAGCAAAGTGAACCATAACACTGTAGCCAAACGTATCTGCCGACTTATTTCCCATGTCCATAAGAGATATTGTTTTGCGTCTCATCCATCATCTTGCATGCAAAGCATCTGATATTCCAGACATGTTATTTTCCAGACAGGCTAATGTATGATTTTCTTATTGATTGCACTTTTAATCTGCATCCACAAATGGAAAATGTAGAGTGTACCTCTGCTTGATGGTATTGACCCGATACTCAGTGTGCTGTTTTCTGATTCACCATGCCAGTATACCAGTCTGGGTCCAGTCTGAGTGATTACCATTATTACCTATTAGCTCAGTGATTGGCCACTATCCAGAGCAAGTCACACATTCACTTACAGTAAGATTATATGGATTTCTATTGAAGCAATTGAGGGAATGGTAGCCCAAGGGCACTCCAATTACGCTGGCCCAAAACCCGACCGTGCTCGGTTCCCTGAAGCCCGTAGCCGGCAGCCGGAGGCAGTGCTCCCTTTGGGAGTGTATCTTAAATTAGTTAATAGTTCCCTCGCCTCCACTTATTTTGCACTCGTTTGCTGTTGTCAGCACATATTTCAGTTGCTTTGCAAGTGTCCCGGACAGGTTTACCATACAAATTCTTAAAATAGATCTTAGGCCAGGAAAATCAAACATACGGTATGTGGGTCTTGGGGCATGTGAAGTCCAGCACATTGAACACATGGACTACCAGTGCTACAGAAACAAACATCAAAGCACATGTATAATTTCAATAGGTGTTTATTGGTAATTGTTTAGTCCACAATATGCACAACAAACTGTGAATTAATTTTACTAAATTAATCTACATTGCACTACTTGGTGCAACTCCTTATGCTAGTCTTATATAAATTAGGCAAACACAAGAGTAGAGTTTTAGTATTTGTATAAGTTTATGTGCTGTTTACATCTTGCTACGGTAATACTACAAATTCTTTTAGAATCAAAAAAGGTTGGTCTGTCTGTGTCTTGGTCTATCTACACCCCAAACTCTCAGCAGGTTTCCTGCATTCCCATGCTGTATCCTTACTGTTCTTTAGCAGGGACATTTTTGACTGATTATCAGAAGAACAGCCAAAATTTGAATATTGCTATGACCCAGTGTTGGTGTTGCATTTCTGGTGCCAGCTGCAATATAACCATGTGTTCTCTTAGCACTTCAAAGCCTTTTTATTTGATTTTTCCAACTTCATAGGAAATAAAAGTTCTTTCATTGGTACAAATTGCTTATTGTGAATGACATGGGGAGTTTTTGCAAGGAGTGAAGAGGATAATCACAATGCGGCAGTGTAGACCTAGGAGAGCTATGGGGGACAAACCCCCCCCCCCCAGGGTGAGACTGGGTACACTGGCCATCTGTGAGACGTGCACTTTTTTGGCATGGAGGGAATTTTCATTTCATTCCACAGAATACACTTGTAAACATGTTATTATTATTCACTCCAGAGTGCTTTTCATATGAATGAATGGCTTACACCCTTTCCCTATCTCTCCCCAAAAATCATACAGCATGAGAACAAAATTTCAAAATATTCAAAATTGCACAGAAGCAAAGATCTGTCCTTCAGAAAGGGGCCATATGGCTGTAAAAGGCTTCACTCTCCCTAACGACTGCTGCTCTTTCATGTTAACAGCTTCAATCTTAGCCTGGTAGGCAGCTTGTCTTTCTCTGCTTGGCCCCTTAATATGTGCTGATTGTAGAGTGTGCACAGAAGCACCGCGCAGAGATGCCAAAGCCTATGGATGATCATTTAGGGGAAAGTCCCTAATGCACTGCTGTAGTAGTTAACATAAAGGGGAAAGATGTGAGCGCCTGAATCTATCATTTATTTCTGACTGCTAGATATCGTTTCAGGCCAAGGCTACTTATTAGGTGACACAACAAGCCACAACGCCCCCACGCCGTGGAGGAGATAAGTGCTCTTAATGATGAAGAAGGGAGCTATTAAGGAAGAAGTACACGCCCTCTCTCAAGCCCTCCAATCTCAATGGCTTCAGGATTGTCTTTCTTTTCATCTATTCCTGTGCCTCATGCTGAAACCTATTTCGCCCTTATTTTGCATATAGTTTTGCATATGTATGCGTGTGTATGAGTGTGAATCAACCAATCAAAGTTGCCACAATGCAGGTTTTCAAATGTTTGGGTCCAATCCCCCAGTAAGCAAGGTAAAGCTGATAGTGGTGAGGATAAACTCCCTGAGACTGCGAGGAAGAAAACTCGAGAGTAACCGAGACTCAAAGGGAGAACCCATAACCATAACGACAGAAATAATCAATAAAAAGCAAAGAAATACAACAGAGAAATACAATAGAAAAACAAAGGACAAAAGTGGGGGAATTGCACTTACATTAGCATCTCTATGCCTGAAACGATTATGTAAGTATTCTAAGGCAATAACATGAAAATGGCATTGTTAACGTTATGTGTGATTGTAGAGATGTACAACATACATGTCATAATAGATCAACCGGCCCTTGATCAGACAGTCTAGTCTGGATTTGGTAATTAAGAGTGTGTCAGTGTCCCAGGACCAGACATAGTGCAGAGAGAGAGAGGGCTAAACATTACTGAGAGCTGTACATGACCGAATCATCGCATTCATGAAAGCTATCACAGGATGTTTACTCAGTTTAGCCATAGACAATAGCGTTTTGTAAATATGGTATCCAAAATCTTGATTTAAATCTTGAGGGTTTGTATGAGACCTGCTCTGAGGAACTTGTTCCAAAGTTGGGGTGCCTTGTGTGGAAATGCTCAGCCACCTTCTGTAAGCAGGCCATAACCCTTTGAACAAAGAATATGTGCAGGGTTACAGGGTTCACGAGGTTCACCAAGATAAAGAGGGACCAAACCAGTTAGGGATGTATACATAAGCAGGAGCAGTTTATAGTCAGTACAGACTTTAACTGGTAGCTGGTGCATAGCTGAGAGAATACAAGTAATACGATCAGATTTTCTGGTTCAACTGAGAACTCTGGCTGTTGAATTCTTAACCAACTGGAGATTATTTAGTGATTTACTAGAACAATTACACTGCCGAGCAGTAGCATGTAGAGGGAGAAGAGAAGTGAGCCAAGCACTGTTCCTTTTGGGGCACCATACTTTATCTTTATAAAATTATAAAATCATTGTTCATATGAACAAATTGATAGCAGTCAGATAGGATTTCAACCAGGAGAGATCATGTGCTTAAAATTCTTAAACCAATTTTCTTAAACCTGTCGATCAGGATCCTGAAGTCTGTTATCAAATGCTGAACTGAGATCTAGGAGCACAAGGATAGCGGAACAGCCTCTGTCAAATAGCTGTGTGTGTGTGTGTGTGTGTGTGTGTGTGTGTGTGTGAGTCTACATGGCAAATGAAAAAGACCTGAATGTTGTGGCTTTGAAGTGATTAGGCGTGTCACTACACGAAAGCAAACTCACGTGTAATTGGGTCTGAGGATAAAAAGAGCATCTGTGTGTGTGTGTGTGTGTCTCAGTCTCACACACTTCCTGCATCAAGTCTAATAGGACACCACGAGCATGCCTGCGCAGAAGTCACAGGACCAGAGCCTGTATCCTGTTCCTATATGTATATATAGTTTCATGTTACAATAAAGTTTTATGTTACATGGCTAGAAATTTCCTCAGGTACATTTAATACGTGTGACCATGTTTCTGGCTTTTTCAAAGGACTTAATTTGCCAGACCAGGGAGGCTTTGTGAGGTTAACACCATTTGCTGGTAAAAAAAAATAAATGAATAAAAATGAGAGTGATTAATTACTGTGCTTATCCAATAGCACACTGAGTCCCACAGTGTTATGAAATCCTGTCTGCTGCCACACTGGGAGAAATGGCTGTGGAATCGATGTTACAAACTGTGCTGGCAAAAAAAAAAAAATAAAACTTCCAGGCTTAAAATACCATTACAATACAGTAACACTTGTTGAGATGCTGTCTGTTATCTCTCTCTCAAACTCTCTCTGTCCTCACGTCCTCCTCCTTTCACTGCTACCACAAAGTCACATGGTGTGTCACTTACCTCAGGCATCCGTCCTGTTGCTTCAGCCTCCACTCCAGATGTTTCCCTGTGCACTATCATTATCCATTAGCGAGAAGTTTAATGTCATTATCTGTGTTGATTAGGAGTCGGTATTTATTATATAGTTGGAAGTTTGTGGTGATTACGACAGAGAGGGAGAGATAAAGATGCGAAGAAAACAGAAGAACAAACATTTTAAATCGAAAAACACAAACATGGCTAGCTACCATCCAGGAGTGAGTCATGCAGTTTAGCTACCGACGCAAAACATCTGCTCAAGAAAGTGTCTTAAAAATCCCTGTAATTCTTCCAGGCCAATGAAGTGCTTTGTCACTGTGTCCCTGCTGTGCTCTGCCACCAGGCTTGAGTATGCGATCATCGGGCCTGCCAACTGTCATCACAAATCTCACACACCTCTCTCTCTCACGCCGGGCCAGTGGCGCAAAATCAATACGGCCTCTCGGGACACTCCATCAGTCTGAATATCTGTAGAGAGTTGCTTCAGGTGGGAGGTGGTCGATATGAGGGTCTGGTTGCCTGGGATGGGATTGTGGCTGTGGAAAGTGGCTGCGCAGAGTCCAAGACAAATGACTCTCACTTTGCGGTCTGCCGAGAGGTTCTGAGCAGCTACCACAGCTTGTGTCCGGGGCTGGAGGTCTTACTGTGGAGGAAGTGAGTGTAACAGAATGATGAGTAATGCCTCTTCCTGTCCTGTCTCTCCTCTGTGGCAGTGATGGATGGCAGACTGCTGCTGGAGGGTCTGCAGAGGTTTGGCGGCATGCCCACGTACCTGCCTGTACAGTACCGGGTGCTGAACGCCGAGCAGGCCTACTTCCTCAAAGAGGCCAACCAGGACATCATGCGCAACTCCAGTCTGCACGCTCGCACCGAGCTCTTCTTCATCCAGCAGGCCAGGAGGATGCCCATCATCAACGCCAGCTACGGGCCGCTCTCCGTGCAGCAGCCAGTGCCCATGGACCTCCTGGGCCCTGGGCTCTTCAACAACCCGTCCACACCGTCCACGTCTTCTCCGCTATTTACTTTCAATTGGAAGGTCCAGACCTTCATTATTAGTGAGCGCATCCACCCAAGCTGGCCCAAGGTGCAGGTTCTGTTCTACATCGTGGGCCGGGACTGGGACGACTACAGCACGGTGGACAGGCTCCCGTGCGTCAGAATGTTTGCCTTCCACGAGACCCAGGAGGTGCGAGGCACCTGCCGTTTGAAAGGTGAACTGGGCCTGTGCGTGGCAGAGCTGGAGCCCCTACCCAGCTGGTTTAGTCCACCTAGCATAGTACCTGGAAGACAAAGGGCGCCAGAGCAGACTGAGGGCACCCCTGTGGAACTTTACTACATGGTACAGTCCACTGACACTGGTGATTGCAATTCAGAGGACACCCGCAAGGTCAGCGCCATCCACCCGGAGCAGCAGGGGCCAGCGGGGTACTTTGCTGGGCCTACGCCCATGCGGAGGATTGGCAGCGTGCGACTGCTGCAGCCTCTCTCTGAGGTGCGGCTGGACGGTAACTTTGTGGTGATGGTGCCCTCCAGGCCTGTGAGGCAGAAGGAGACGGTGTCCGCCTTCCTGTCCGCTTCCACTCTGTCATCTGTGGAGATATTCACCCTCAGGTGAGAAACCTGCTCCCATCACATCACTTTCATAACTTTTTTTGATTACAGTTGAAAGCTACTGCACAGCTATCTGAAATGTGTTTTAAGAGATGCAGAATGCTTTGACAATTGCAGGGTGACTAGTGAGAGAGAAGCAGACTCCACACTCTAGTGTGGTACTTATGTCAAACTAAAACAGCAAAGAGACTTCTTTGAGGATTAATAAATAAAAGAAAATTCTACATGCAATAAATTCAGGAAAAATGCTAAAATAATCTATTTTGGAAAGTAAACGTATCAGTAGTGAACATCTCTCAACTGACTGATTTATTAGGCGTGCTTGTACGTAAGCGATTGATGAATTATTATTAATTTCCTGTTGTGCTGCCTGAGATCTAAAGCACCATGCATGCAGGCAGCAGTGTGCCTTGAATTACACATTGACAGAAGGCTCAGCCAATTTGTCAAGCAGGGCATTAGCTTAAAGCATAACTGCTTTCTCCCGCGTGACTGATGATGAACTTTAAGTGTTCTGCTCTCAGTGGGAACCTTGCATGCTGTGTAAACATATATCAGACCTACAAGCATACAGGAGGAGGTCTGTTTTTCCATTTATTAGCTTTTGAACATATATTGCTTTTCACTTTCCCATATTGCTGCCTGTTTTTTGTGCGTGTGTGTTAGATGGACCTAGACCTCTAATCAGAGCTAATGGTCGTCTTTGGAGCACCTTTGAGCTGCTCTGTAGTTTGAACATCAGAAATGTGTTTGTAATATGGTTAGCAGCCAGATTTTAATTAATGTAAAAGGTTGATAAAAGAAGCTTGCTCCTTAGTAGTGGCACGTGTTTATATGAAGTACATTGATGGGGGTTTTAGTGGAGAAATCTTCAGTTATATGGACTCTCTCTGTAGCGGCTCCTCTGTTTGCCTTGTGTGATAAGATCCGTTAAAAGCGTTTGCTCTCTACTTTCATCACTGCCGAGTGATGGTTAAATGGCTACGTGGCAGCTCATCTCAGCCCCTGGGGATGGGCTCATCTCTGTTGTTGTTTCAGGCTAGACTTTGTTTTATTTTCTTTATTTGTTTATTTATTTTAGCAGTGACCATGTGAGCACAGTTGATATGGAGATTCCTCTGGGGTTCCTGGCTTAAGGTGTGTGTGTATGTGTGTGTAACAACAAAATGTATGCACGGTCACTTTCTCTCCAGGACCAAAGCTCAAGCCCATCATTAGGTTTAGGATAATCTAGATCACCTCATCCTTGCTCATATATTCCCTGTCCAACAGCATTAGCCAAACAGTGGTAATCTGTTCTGGCTACATATATCATTTGTTTTTGCATAACAACTTCTGTCATCAGTGAAAATGTCCCTTAGGTTTGAGGAGAAATACCAAATAACAATTTTTTCCCTGTTTATTTTTAAGTATATCACCAGAAAACTTTCCAGAAAACTACTTTACACAAGCTGTGTGACCATCATCTGTGACCTTAACCAAAATAAACGCTTCTTGAATAAAATACTGTACATTCCTCTATGGATGAGCCACACGTTTAAATGTAGAAACTGTTTGACATGCCAGAGTGTTCTTTTTTGGCATGCACTTACTGAATCTTGGCTCATGAGCGATTTGGAGAACAGTAACAGGTTGAAAATGAGATTTACACCTCATTCATAATGCAAATGAAAACATGCCTCCCAAATGAACAAATTAACACACTAACAGAAGATAAATAGTCCCTGCTGCTTTGAAATTTAGACTGAACATTCTAACATGTTTGTGTGTGTCCCTGCGGGACGTAGCCTATGCTAATAAACGCAGAACTTAACTTCCCTTATACAGAGCATTTTCATCAACAAATTGACAAGAAGGCATTGATTTTTTCCCTCAGTGAATTGTAACCCTAAGACAGACATTTTTATTAACACGCAACCACTCATCAGGTTTTTATTGATTCGGTTTAACAAACTGTTTTGCCATTTATTGATGGGCGCTGATCTGTAAAAAATTCAGAAAGCACAAACTATTATAATGCATTCAGAATTACTACAAACAACTGTTTTCAAATACTCTATTATTTTCAAATGCGTCTCTCATGTAATTATACCATATAGATGAACTGGACACACAGAACTGGACAGAGGCTGATGCACTAAGATAGTTTATACAAAGACTCAACAGTCCAGCTACTTCGTATGAAAATTTCCTGAACAATATACATTATAATTAATTATAATATATTATAAAGCCTTAAGGGATTTTGCACACAGATTTACGAGAGATTTCCGATAGTCCCTTAATTGATCACAGCTTGATCTAAAACAGATACATGGATACGATACTCGTCCATGGTAACCATGACAGCGTCTATAAACGATAATGACGTCCCCAACGTTCGCTCCGTGCTTTACCCAGCAGGCATCGCGCGCTACAACGCACGAGGTTACAAGAGTCTTTCCAACTCGCACTGGCAGCTGAGACTGGCACGCGTCGTTCTTAACTAATACCGCCATAACAAACTATTACAGTACGTTTGTGAACTTGATGCTGTTACATGGAACATACTTTAAAGACCCTGTAGTTATTTTTAAAAACTGTGAAAAAACAATTTCCGCAAAGAATATTAATATTCCCGTTACCTTCCAATTTCCCCCTCTAAACGATATTAAAATGTGTTTCCAGCACAGGCTGGGAATAGGATCACATCGTCATGGCTGTAGTTTTATGAACCTGAAGAGGCGAAAGGCTGTTAGGGGTATGTCAACAGCGAAATCCGTGTTAAAGTAGTCCTGTTTTGCAACTACACATCACGACGAACACACACAGAGGTGTAGATGTCACTCTGCCGAACTTTTTATCTTCTTTTTTGTCATTAACATGTATCAATGCGCAAGGCGAATAACACCAGGTGTGCTACCGCTAACACAAGTCTGTGGTTAAGAGGACGCCACTGTCCACAGTTCCTGTTTAAGAACGTATTTGGAGAGGTATCATTTGTGAATGTCTTACATATTGATCACTTTTACATTAAACCGATTACCTAATTACTATTAGCTAGGTAGCTTAAATGGTTAACAAGGTCAAGCTAACAGACTGGTACTGTTATCATATAAAGTTATAAAAAGAAATTTGTAGCTGAGCTAGAAACCAACGATTACAAACGGTAGCCTACACATTTTGTTATATTTTCATTGCTTGCTATATTATTGAAACGTGCCGACCGAAAACAAAGACTGTTATATAAAAATAAAGGCTTACAATTTATCACTATTGCATCCAATAAGTGTCTGAAAAGCTGTTGCTTTCAGCTTGAGTTTGCTGGCAAATCCGGAGCTCAAAGACCAATTTTAAAACGAGTGCGCAGTAAAATTCCTGCTACAAACTCTTTTATTGGGTGTCCGTTTCAACCCCTGAAAGAAATCTAAGCCACTTGTTCCCGTATTCTGGAATAAAATGTACAAAGTAACCCTTTTCACACTATCATCCAAAAACAGCGTTTGTAGCCTAGTATGTGCGCCATCTCTATTATTCAAGTACAGTGATACGGATTGAGTGGTGTGGCAGGGTCAGTTGATTTCATAGTTCATGAATATGAAATATAAGCTATCATATGATTCGCTATAGTCAGTCAGCGTTATCTGACGTCTCGGATCAAGCCAAGTAAAGTGGTTAAGGGGGAATATACAAAAAAACTATGACTCTGACTCTGCAATGCCCAATAAGTGTTGGACGGAAGAAGTATGAAGATAATTAAATGCGTCCTGCTAATGTACTAGTAGGCAATGTGCACAGGAATGCATTACGAAATTTCACCCAATCACAGAATACAGTCCCTTTGGTGCAGGTCCTCCAGCCTATCTCAGCTTCAGTGCTTAGCTTTTAAGAAAAGTTCAAGTTCAAACTTTCAGAATAAAATCGGTTCAAATAAAAACTCCTTTGAGGATGACTTACAAAAATAAACTCGACTGATAACTGTGGATGCTGCTGGCGGATACCAAATAAGACCGAACAGTAAATAGGATGACATGACATGACCCGGTAGTGACCCGAGATCATGGCTGTCCATTTAAAGGGCCCCAAAAGTTTTGGCCTTGGCAGCTACACAAATACAAACTCACCAAGTTTTGACACTTTCCAGGTGGTGTTTGACCATCGTGATCTGGTGTTCAGCTCACGAGTAAAAATGCATCTTAAAACTGTTCTGATGACAACTATGGCTCTACCTGGCAACCTGGCTAGCTACTCACTTGTTCTTTATCTAGCTAGGGCGCAGGCCAACTAACAACTGCTAAGAAATGCAGTCTAAATGCTGTGCTGTGTATGGTGAAAGGCATGTTTTTGTTTTTTAAACTAACACTTCACTTGTTGGCGTTTGGGGGGGGGAGTAATTCCACTTCATAGTAGAATTGCAACTGACGCATGCAGCTGTTTAAACGTTGCCATGGTGATAAGTTCTCTCAGAGGAAGCTGCAGATTGTCATCTAAATGCTCTGCTGCTTCTGTGGCAGGTATGAACTTGAATAAGTACGTTCCCGGTATAAGAGTGGTATCTCTGTCTGTGTATGGGGCGACGACGTTGGTCACCATTTTATCCCAACACATGTTTTGAACAGATATTATTGTTTCTAATAGTGTGCCCTAATAACTTTGTTAAATATTGGCTTTGTCGTACATGAACGGTACATTTAGACGTCATCCACGAACACGACTGCTGACTACTGCAGCATGTTCTTAAACACTTGCTCTTAAAAGTCATTTCTGGTACTCAGAGAAGAGGAACCATTCGTGGTGTGGCTTTGGAAAATGACCAACCATTGTTGTTAACCAGTCACTTTAGTCGTTCACCCTTGAACTGTTAACCAATTATGTTCTGCCTCCAAGGCAGTGCTGTCTTAACAGTTTTGAGTTGTTTTTGTGCAGGAGACGTTATTCCACGTTATTCCAGTTATTCCACGTTATTCCACGTTATTCCACGTTATTCCAGTTATTCCACGTTATTCCAGTTATTCCACGTTATTCCAGTTATTCCAGTTATTCCACGTTATTCCACGTTATTCCAGTTATTCCAGTTATTCCACGTTATTCCAGTTATTCCAGTTATTCCACGTTATTCCAGTTATTCCAGTTATTCCACGTTATTCCAGTTATTCCAGTTATTCCAGTTATTCCACGTTATTCCAGTTATTCCACGTTATTCCAGTTATTCCAGTTATTCCACGTTATTCCAGTTATTCCAGTTATTCCAGTTATTCCAC
Source organism: Brachyhypopomus occidentalis (assembly GCA_020368025.1). Taxonomy (NCBI): domain Eukaryota; kingdom Metazoa; phylum Chordata; class Actinopteri; order Gymnotiformes; family Hypopomidae; genus Brachyhypopomus; species Brachyhypopomus occidentalis. The sequence continues at coordinate 1,130,346 of JAGXOD010000008.1, forward strand.
GTTATTCCGTTATTCCAGTTATTCCAGTTATTCCACGTTATTCCAGTTATTCCAGTTATTCCACGTTATTCCAGTTATTCCAGTTATTCCACGTTATTCCAGTTATTCCAGTTATTCCACGTTATTCCAGTTATTCCAACTTCAGAACTGGGATTTTGGAGGTTGGAACGATCTGGAGCATCAGGCAGCCAAACGTTGAGTCTCGCTTTGCTATTGGAATAGTCCACATTGCGTTGGTTGCTCTTTAATGAACGTTTTCCGTCATTTGTGGTAACGTGTGACTAATTCTTTGCAGCGTGGCGTTCTCCACTCGCGCCCCCTTTCATATCCCTCTTCTTGATCACCTCTCCCCTTTCTCGTTGTGTTTCTCAGCATGCTCACCAAGGTCAGAGTGGAATATTCCTCTTTCTCTGGGATTTCATCTATTACAGGCAGTAAGAACCTATGAACCTGATTAGCTTGCCATCACAGTTTACCAAGTGATTCCTCCACAATCCCCCCCCCACCATTCCCACCACCCCTGTAGGGTCGCTGCTGAGTGTTTACTTTGAAGGCACAGACTCTCTTCATCTGGCCATTAATAAGTAATTAGCGATTTGTGCACTGGGGGAAATTCGGGAGCGAGTGCTGGTTTGATTTGCCTGCCACACGGGCTGCCTTCACAAAGCAATCAGCACTCGCCTGCAGTGCAGAATCTCCAGCCACACATTTCCTACTAATGATTTTTAATACTTCTCCTCCTTTTGATTTTCACTTTGAGGCTTCAGCACTTTGGCTGCCATCGTCAGACTGATGGAGCTGCGCGCTTTTGTTCCTCCTGATGACTCATTAAATTACGCGCACACATGTGTACACACACGCACGCACACAGACACGGAGCTGTGAGTGTGGCAGTCAGTCTGAAGTCAAAGACTATTCATTGCTCCTTTCCTGCTGTTCATAGCTTGGTGCTGTTGACTAAATTCACCTGCTTCTTGGAACAAGAGATTTCACATTTACCTCAAAGCAGGAAATCCTTTGTCGCAGTGCAGCTAAATTTAGTATGCTCTATTAAACTTCAGGAATCCCTTTTCTGGTGAGAGATTGTTTTATGCTCTTTTATAGCTTTACAGAGCAGTGCAGGATTTGTTATAGCCTTTTCATGTAAAATTTAAAACACACATTTATGTACTTCTAAGCTTGAATATTCATCATGTTTGATATGTGAATATTAAATGCATTTGTAAATCCTGCAAACATTTAACATCAAGATTCGCGTCACTTCTTTTGGCCAATGAGGCCAAATAAAGATATAAAATTATGCTTTTAATTATATCAGTCATGTTTCCGAAAATAGACACTATCAGAACTTATCTGTTGTAGGACTTAGCAATGGCCTCATTATGAGCATCAGTGAAGTTGGGACTTGTTGGGGTTTAGGCCTTAATCTGCTGCTGTATGCAATCTGGCCCACAGAAGAGCAGTGGAAGCGTAAGCCTTAATCTGCTTATGGGGAGTTCTTGTCAGGTCCCCTAATCTCAGAATCATCAGATATCAGAACATGCATTAAAAAGAGGAATTGTTATCATTAATAAGGGCAGAAAACACATTTCCAGAACAGCAAAAGGGCAGAGTGTATGTGTGTAGCCAGTGAGGCCAGACGCTTGTGAACTTGTGAAGGCTGCAGGCCCATAACTCTGAGATACTGCCAGTACTGCAGGGAGGGCAGAATCCCCACTCAACACCAACCCTGCTTCCCTCACAGTTTCTCCTTTTTTCCTTTGATCATGAGTGTCCCAAAAGAAATTATGTATATTCTTTATTGATAACCCTAACGCTGGCTTCCTTAGTGTGAATGTGTCCAGTATCAACCAATGTCCGATTAAACCCGATATTCCGAGCATCTAGTTTGCTCATCCTAAAACCCGCGTCACTCCGTGTGCAGTCACAGGTGGCTTTACTGACCGCGGATCAAGCCGCAGCCGTAGTAGACGCTAACAAGGGCAGCCCGCAATCCCACATGAAAGCCCCGAGCACGGCTGAGTAGCCATGTGTGGTTCTGACCCACAGTGCAGCCGTAATAAAAAAGATGAATCCAGTGTGGGACTGTCGGGAGAGAGAGCGCGTGAACCAGGGTCGGGTGTCGCGCTCGCCAGCTGAACCATCACCAAACTCCGTTATTCACCACAGGGATGTATTGGAGCATCTGCATATGTAGAGGCAAGCTGCTACATTTGGGAGAGCCGAGTCCAGAACGCCTGATGTGGGGGATTATGGGAAAGGATGGAGTTAACCAGAGGTCAGGGTAAAACACTGATACTGGGCAGCAGGATTATTATAGAAATCATGTATATTGGCATTAAATATAGGTTGACGCTGGCAGGGACTTTGTCTGTGAACACGTTCCATATGAAGACTGTAACTTTGTAACGGGTTTAGGTTGACAGCAGGAGGCGAGGGTAGCGAGCCTTGACTTTTATTTTCATCCATACTCATGAAAAAGGTACAACTCAAAATAGAGGCGTTTAAGCCAAGCAAAGCAAAAAACAGAAGGGAAGTATTCGTAGTTCAGATGGCGTCGTTCAGAGCAGCAGCAGAATTCCTGATGAGGGACAGCGAAGCTGGATCCATCCAGGTTGGGCCAATGTGCAGCACTGAACGACAGGACCTGTGGGCTTAAATAATAAACCTGAATACCGTGCACAGGTGTCAGTACTCAGGTGAATGGGAAGGTGGGAGTGACCGGGTCTGTGAGGGGGGTGTGTCTGTGCCAAGTGAGGGTGTGGCGTGTGTGAGGTGTCCTCACGGGTGCCCTCTGGTGGCGATCCCGCCTTCTCACCGTGACAGAGCCCTCCCTCAAAGATTCCTCCCGGCGTCTGACACAGGGTCTTCCGGGCGCCGCGGAGCTGGCCGGTTGGGGAATTCTCGGTGGTAGTCGGCGATCAAGGAGGGATCTAGTACCTGAGATGCCGGGATCCAGCTCTGTTCTTCCGGCCCATATCCCTCCCAGTCTACCAGGTACTGGAGACCTCCTCGGCGGTACCTGGAGTCGAGGGCTTCTTCACCTGGTAGACGGGGCCGTCCTCTAACATTATCGGAGGGGGGGGTTGAGCCTCTCCTTCTCCGAGCGGTCCCTCTGTATAGGGCTTGAGTGCGGAGGCATGGAAAGCCCGTGACACTCGGCGATCATCTGGTAGACCCACCTTAAAAGTAACGCGATTTATACATTGCGTAATCGTGTATGGTCCCACGTAGCGGGCTTGAAGCTTACCTGAGCTTCCTAGTCTACCGTCCTTAGTGGAGACCCAAACTTTATCGCCCACCTTGTATTCCGGTGCGTCGGATCTTCTTCGATCTGCCTTCCTCTGAAACCTCCTCACCGCAGTCCTTAGACGCTGATGCGTATCTTCCCACACGCTCTCACTCCTCTTACACCAGTCCTCTATTTGAGGCTGGTCGGAAGCGGCAACGTTCCACGGGTATAATGGAGGTTGTCTCCCAAACACACACTCAAACGGGGTTTTCCCGTGCTGGCCTGTGTGAGTGAATTTTGTGCGTACTCCGCCCATGCCAGTAGTGAACACCACGCCTCCTGATGTTCACTGCAGTATGCCCTCAAGAATCTTCCCAGTTCTTGATTAACCCTTTCCACCTGCCCGTTTGCCTGGGGATGGTAGCCTGACGTGAGGCTGACGGTCACGTTCAGCTTAGACAGGAACTCACGCCAGACCCGCGATGTGAACTGCGGTCCCCTGTCAGACACAATGTCTTGGGCAAGCCGAACTGCGAAACACGTGCCTGAACAGGAGATCCGCAGTCTCCCAGGCAGTTGGCAGTCGGGCAGGGGTAGGAAGCGCACCATTTTCGAAAAACCGGTCCACTACTACCAGGATGGTGTTGTTTCCTTCAGAGACCGGTAAATCAGTAAGAAAATCGACGGCTAGGTGCGTCCATGGCTGTTTGGGTATGGGCAGGGGTAGCAGCTTACCCGCGGGCGGCGTCCTCGGCACCTTGCTGCGCGCACATACTGCACAGGACCCCACGTGCTGAAGGATGTCCCGGTGCATCCCAGGCCACCAATAACGAGCGCCCAGGAGCTGTGAAGTTCTGGTGGATCCAGGGTGTCCCGTGCCTGGGGAAGCATGTGCCCACTGTATCAAAGCGGTGCGCTGCGCGGGGGGCACATACCTGCGGTGCGGAGGACAGTTGGGATGAGGATTAGCGGCGTCTATGGCCCGATCAATCTCCCATTGAAGAGCTCCGACAAAACACTCGGGAGATAACACTGGCTCATCACTGGTCGAGTCCGCACTGCCTGGGAAAGAACGTGATAGTGCGTCGGCGCGTGTGTTTTTCTACCCGGCCGATACGTAACCTGGAATTGGAATCGGAGAAAAACAAAGACCAGCGTGCCTGTCGGGCATTCATCCTTCGGGTGGTTCGCAAATATTCTAAATTCTTGTGGTCCGTTAGGACTAGAAAGGTGCCTGGCTCCCTCTAGCCAGTGTCTCCACTCCTCGAAGGCGAGACGCATCGCCAGCAGCTCTCTGTCGCCCACTCCATAATTCCGTTCCGCCGAGGAAAGCTTACGGGAGAAAAAGGCGATGGGCCTTAGTAGGCTACCTTTCTTGAGCCTTTGCGACAGCACCGCCCCCACTCCCACGTTGGAGGCGTCCACCTCTACTACGAAAGGCTTTGTGGGATCTGGCTGATGAAGGACAGGCGCGGTGACGAAAGCCTGCTTCAGAGCGTTAAAGGCGTTATCAGCCTCCTCTGTCCAGGCCAGACTCTTGAGTCCACCACGCAGCAAGTCCGTTAACGGCTTCGCGATAGAGCTAAAACCGCGGATGAACCTCCTATAGAAGTTCGCGAACCCCAGAAACCTCTGCAGTTCGCGACGCGTGTGAGGACGATTCCATCCCGTCACCGCCTCCACCTTGCTGGCTTGCATGTGTACGGCACCGGGCTTGATGGTGTAGCCCAGGAAGTTTAATTCCCGCAGATGGAACTCGCACTTCTCCAATTTGCAATATAGCTTATTGCGTAGGAGAGTGCGGAGGACGGCCCGTACATCATGCTCATGTTGTTCTGTGGAGGAAGAATAAATGAGGATGTCATCGATATAAGCGACAACACATTTATTCAGGTACTCACGCAGAACCTCGTTGATGAACGGCCCTGCGCTAATGCCTCCTGGACATACTGCTGCATGGCTTTCTCCTCCTCTAATGACAGAGGATATACTCGGCCTCTCGGGGGAACACTGCCCTCTTTCAGTTCTATTTTGCAGTCCCAGGGGCGGTGCGGAGGGAGCTGAGTCGCCTTGGTGGGACTGAACACATCGGCCATCTCTTTGTATTGAGAGGGAATCTTCGTTTCACTTGCCACGCTAGGACTCTCGATGGTGGTGGAAGTCAGTAGCAAGGGGGGCGTGGTTCTGAGGGCTCGGTGAGACTGGTGTAGGTGCACTCCAGTGAGATATGTGACCGTCATGCCAGTTAAGGATCGGGTGAAACTGTCTAAACCAGGGAAGCCCTAGTGTTAAATCATAAGTCAAGTTGGGAAGAACGTAAAAGACTTGTGAGGAGGAGTGCCCTTGAACAGTGAGAGTGAGGGGGGAGGGGTGTGATGTCGCATAACCCCGCCACCCACAGGCCTGCCGTCCAGTGCCCGCACTCTTCTCGGCCGTTCCAGGTCCCTCAACGTCAATCGCATCCTCCGAGCCAGGTCCGCTCCCATCATGTTCCCTGAGGCTCCCGAGTCCACTAGGGCATAAACCCCGAAACACACCCCCCCGGTAAGTAACCGTCACTTTAATGGTGAGCAACTGGTCCACCATGGATCTACTCACCCGGGCCGTTTCGCCGCTCGGGTGAGCGCGCTCCTCCTCCAACCGTTCAGTGGTTCCCAGCTGCATCGGTTCCGGATTTCTCCAGTCTCGTTTTGGTCCCGGGGGCGATCGCGGTAGCAGAGCCCTCGCACGTCCTCCGTGGGGATTCCTCTCCTGCAGGAGCCGGTCATACGTAATGGCCATCCTGACCACGGAATTGAATGTTTGATCCTCTTGACGACACGCCAGTTCGGCGCCAGTAGTTGCGGTTTTAATGCCGCAAGAAAAGCGTCGGTCAAAGCCGCATCATTCCACCCTGTCCCAGCCGCAGTCGTGCGGAATTCGAGGGCGAATGCAGCTGCCGTCTTATTCCCCTGTTTCATGGTTAACAGGGTCTGGCCACACGCCCGCCCTTGGCGTGGGTGATGAAAGACTTCTTTAAGTTCATTAATGAACGTATCAAAGTCAGCTAAGAGGGGCGATTCCCCCGCAAGTAAAGCGGCTCCCCAAGCCAGAGCCTTACCGCTGAGCCTAGAAATGACGAAGGATATTTTTGCCTGGTCCGTGAGGTTCTCCTGATAGCGGAAGTAGAGTCCACATTGGGCCAGGAATCCTTCACATTTTTCTGGATCACCATCGTACGGCTCTGGAGGCGCCAAGGGTAGTCTCACCCCCTCAATCCGCTGAGGAGGGGGGTTACTAGCCTGTTGAGATATCGACTGTACACAGGTGGTTAGCGTTTGCATTAGCGTGCGTAACTCACCCATTTCGCGTTGGTGCTGCTCTAGAACAATGCCCTGAGCATTTAGGACTTCTATTGCCGAAGGCCCACTTCCTCCTGCTGCACCAGGCTGCACATTCTGTAACGGGTTTAGGTTGACAGCAGGAGGCGAGGGTAGCGAGCCTTGACTTTTATTTTCATCCATACTCATGAAAAAGGTACAACTCAAAATAGAGGCGTTTAAGCCAAGCAAAGCAAAAAACAGAAGGGAAGTATTCGTAGTTCAGATGGCGTCGTTCAGAGCAGCAGCAGAATTCCTGATGAGGGACAGCGAAGCTGGATCCATCCAGGTTGGGCCAATGTGCAGCACTGAACGACAGGACCTGTGGGCTTAAATAATAAACCTGAATACCGTGCACAGGTGTCAGTACTCAGGTGAATGGGAAGGTGGGAGTGACCGGGTCTGTGAGGGGGGTGTGTCTGTGCCAAGTGAGGGTGTGACGTGTACGAGGTGTCCTCACGGGTGCCCTCTGGTGGCGATCCCGCCTTCTCACCATGACAAACTTTACATATGTTTACAGCTGATATCGTGTAGTTGATGCTCATAGGCCCACAGCAGTGGCTTGGCAGCGATGGGGCTGGAGTCAAGTACATTAACCACTGAGCCGCTGCCTTAGTTCTCCAGAATGAGAAGTAAATCTTCACTTTAATTCAGAATGTGTCTTGGTCTGGCAAATCATAAATATACTATATGTGCAAGTCCAGGCACAGATTGGAGGATTGGAAAGAAACCTGAAAGCCATAAACCAAGTCTTCCTGAGTCTCTATCATCCCCCTGAGGGGTCTGCGATGGCCTCTGTAAATACCCTGAAGCTGGGATGGGGGAACATGTGAAATATAAGTGGGGCTGAAGGCATTTCGCCACTGAATGAGCTGCATGTGAGCGGAAATGAGGTTAGATACCTTGTTAAACCCATAACTGCCTGCAGCCTTTACATTTCTGCTTTAGCTAACGTCCTCCGCTAACCTCTCAGTGACACACTACCCACCCACTCTGTGTGCAGAAGTGCCTCTAAAACCAGACGCACGCTTATGTACAGCAGTTCTCCTTGTGCTACAGCATCAGAGTTATTTATTTGGGGGATAAAGAACGTTGACAGTTTGATAGCTTAAAGGCCTTATTGAAGGGGAATGATCACTTAATGGCTGTGGCACTAACACTGTCTATTCCGACCTCCACTTTCCCATGATGCATCACAGGGTCTCTCGTTCCTCGGCAAAGATAGGTGGGATTCCAGGGTTCATAGAAAATGTCTGTTCTGTTTTGTGAGTAGTCCAACATCAGTAGTCTTTCACCAAAGGTCATGACCAAGATACAACATGGGTTTTCATGTCAGCCTCCCTCCTACTCTCGTTCCTGTGAAAGATGACCTTTAGATGCATCTTTCTGTCCGGTACCACAGAATTATCCGTACTGCAGTACAAAACCTCTACACTCACACGAGAGGTACTGGTTTCTAACCCATTGTCTTTTGCCAATCACAGATAAAATGTTACATCACAGCACTACCACAGAACGGGCCAATATAACTTGTACATAAAAATATAACTGATTTTCATTGGCTTTTAGAAATTGACAATATACTATATATATAATATTATGTATCTAAATGCTACATGTGTGCCTACATTACCTAGGGTTAGGGTTACCTATATTACCTATATTGCCTATACCCAAAGGAAACATAAGTAAAAAATATTTATATAAATATTTATTTTTTAAATACGTTTTAAATAGAATAAAATTGGTACCCACATGTACTTACTTTACATGCATCATGGCATTTATGCGGGAGAGATGGTTTTAACGTGACATTCTCTGTATCCCTTATAACACCAAAAAGCCTAGATTTTTTTTATATAAATAAGCCATCATATTATTAAGGATGGAAATTGTGTGTTGTGCAACAACTGAACTACTAAAGTTAGTGATGTCCTTCACACCTGTTTTTGTCTTTATTTTCTCCCATGGTTTCGCAGAGGTGCACCACTCATGCACAACAAGCACTAATGCCCTGCCAAAATGTCCCTTCTGTGTGCTCATTAGACAGGTTCTCATAGGAGGTCAGCAGATGAGACAGCAACTGGTAACAATGAGGCCCATTTAAATGGCTGTGATGTCCCACTTTGGACTGTTATCCTGTTGCCCTGTAAGGCTTTGTCCAGTTATTCTTAAATACTGGATAAATAAATTCCAGTGACTGCAGATGCAAGGGAGGTGCATTTAATATGTGTGGTGAGTAATAAAATGTGTATGCATTTAAAATGCATATTAAAACACATCTTGAGAAATGTTTCAATCTATTTCCTTTACATATGGATAAACTTTAAATGAATGAGCTTCTTTTTTCCATAAGATGTGGTATTTATCAGTAGGATTTTCTGACAAAAATGCTGTTATAGTTGGATAGAAAAAGTCTACACATCAATCAGGAAAGATTGACAGCGAATGAAAGAGAATCCAAAGAAGAAGCACCCTGAACATGTGGATTGCAATTCTGTATTTCATGTGATAAAGTTCTGTAGCTAAATAATCGAATAATCTAAAAATGCTTCAGATACCAAAACCCAACTGCAATCCTGAAAGAACTGATAGTAAAAATTGAAGATGACACACTTCATAAAAGCAAAAGGTTTTTGAAAATGTTTTTTTTTCTCTCTTTTTTTTGCCATTTTCATATAATCCTCATTTTGCATTTCATTTTTCTGGAACGGTAAAAGAACATCAAATCGCACTGTAGGTCACACACGCAACCCTGTGCTTTTTGTCCGAGGCATTTTCTTGTGCTGCAAGTCATCAACCGTACCACTTTCTTTTCTTGATGTGTGACACTGTGCGGGCACACACACACACACACACACACACACACACACCTGCCCATGGCGATTATGGCCTGCTGTGCACCTGCTGATGTGATTGTTCAGCACTGCCCATCAGTGCACATAATGAAGTGCAAATCAGGCTAATGTGCTCACTGATGCGCTGGCTTTTAAAGATCAGCCCAAATTGATTTATTCCCAGTACTGCTGAGGCATTAACAAATAATAAAATGGAATATAGCAAATATGTGCACTGAGGGACCAAAATCTCATTCCCCACTGCCAAAGCGGCAGGCAGAACCAGAACCAAATCAGATGTGGAGGCTAGAGACCACCTACTGCACTGGGGAGGTCTACTGCGACAGAAGGCTGAGGCTTCTTCAGTGCTGATGGTGTTTTCAGTGCAATGTAAATGGCAGTTTCCCCCCTGTAGTTTTGTTCAGAATCCTTTATTGGTACTCTGATCCCACACTGGGTGTCTTCAGGTCCTGGGCTTGGCCTGCTCCACTAGCTCCTCGAGCTCACACTCCTCATTCTTTAAGGATGGAGCACACGACCAATATGTCAGAGTGGACAAATATTACTCGTATAATAATAATTTCTGATTTTCTTTCCTGCATAGATGCCTGAACTGCCACTGGTGCACACTTGTGCATGGTTTTGTGTCATTCCCAAGGCAAGACGTATCTTTCAAACCCTCAGGGCTGTATATCTTTACAATTTATGATCTAATTACTGAGCATAATGAAGAGTCAATGAGTTGTAACCATCCTCATTAAAGCATTTCAGTGATTGTAGAGATTTATAGTAATGTAATGACTTTTATTTGCATATCTATGTCTGGTTTCATATCTATGTCTGGTTTCATTTTACAGAGCCTCAATGTTCTTTTTGTTCATTTTATCTTTAGAAATAGTTATGGGGGAAAAAAGATGCTTCTAAGGTTTTAAAAAGTCATACAAAGAGGTATGTAGTAGTTTTGCAATTAGATACATGTTTTTTTTTTTTTAAGTCACAATACTTGGATAATGATTATATCTTCTCATCAAGCATAATCTTATTTTAGTGGAGATCAGTAAAATATGATTTATTTATATTAAATAGGATTATTTTGTGTATAGTTAATAAGATGATACCATATAATAATCCAGTCCTTTACCTTTTTATAAATAAAATAAATAATATTTTATTTATATTAAATCTGAGATGATTTTGTGTATAGTTGTTTTCTGCAGATCAATTTGTCCAACCTTATAGATCCAGTCCTGATACCTTTTTAACAGGATATAAATAGAAACCTGTTCTACATTAGAGCACATGAAGATCTGAGATGTGAGAGGTGCAAACTGGGCATTTCTCTTTCTGCAGGTCCATTTGTCCAACCTGTACTCATCTCATTGGTCATTACTTTTTATAATCTCTTTGGTAACTATTGGCACAGCCTTCTCCACAGAATATTCAATCTTTTGCAATGGGCCAATGTAATCTAGATTGCTCTGGATGAATTGTAATTGTTGCTTGACTTGACTGCAGACAGGGAAGAAGTATTGCACCTGTGCAGGGATAAGTGCCTTTTACTTGACCATCCACTTGGGCCCAAACGTGTTATCTTGGTGTAATACCAGGGAGTGACTACCTGGCTGTGTGATATCACTGATTTGGGATCCGTTCGGTTCTATTTTTACTGGAATCCGTGCATAGACTTGTATTGTGTATTGTTAGTTTATTTACATCTCATACGCAGAAAATATGTTTCAGAATCACTTTCCATCTCTGATGTTTCCCAACCCTGATTTCCAAACTTCTACAGCTCCTGTAGGCCTTCTGCTCTGTCAGGTTTGTCATGTGAAGTCTGAGAAATACACAAAACGCACAGTTATTGCATCATGGACATTTCGTATTATAATAAACTATGGATAAATTATGTAGCCCTTTGACACTAGTGTGATGCTATCAGCAGGAAACAGTGTACCAAAGTAATGGTGTGCACAGTGAAAGCGTAAACCCCTACGTCTTTCTTCTTTTCTGATGAATACAAATTGGCTCTGTGCCAGGCCTTCCCTTGTGTCAAGTCAGCGCTGGTCCAGTTTAATTAACTAAAGCAAGATGACCATGAAATAGCTCTTATCTGTAATGTTCTAGCCTTTGTAAAAGGAAAATAAAACCTGTGACAAGATGAGGCAGGTTGGCTTCATGCTGATTCGAAGGTCCCAAATGTAATTCTTTGCAAAAAGCTGTTACTCATTTCATACGGTAATGGAAAAATCAATTGTTAAAAAAAAAAAAAAGAAAATTATTGCAATTTCTTCCTCTACAGTGACATTTTATTACCTTGCCAGGGAGCACATGCCATTTTGTAATAGCTTGATTTCATATTTACCCGAACAGATGCTGCCCTACTGCTTGCTCACTCACTCTCTTGTTACCATAGTGATAATGCCGGCATATCTCTTGCAAATCTTTTTGTCTGCCCTAATTGCGAGTTTGACAAGACGATTTGAACCAGCGTGAGCCGTGTGTCAACATCTGCTCAGGTTTCTTAGGTCAAATGTTCTGGTTTGAATAAACATTTTTGGGGGCATGTGCACAACCCTTTCAGAGACCAGCCCCTTTCAGAATTCAGCTGAAGAACTGGTTTTAAGAAACTACAGAAATGAGGAAAATACGATGTCATTTTCACTCCTTCTCACATTTGAGAAGCTCTAGCAGCCCTCAAACGAGCCAGAGAGACGTTAGAACCAGGACCAGACGCCACACACACGAGTGTCCCAGACATGTTGGAACAAGAACCAGAGACCCCACACGAGTGTCCCAGACATGTTAGAACCACAGACCACACACAAGTGTCCCAGACATGTTAGAACCACAGACCACACACGAGTGTCCCAGACATGTTAGAACCAGAACCAGAGACCCCACACACATGAGTGTCCCAGACATATTAGAACCACAGACCACACACAAGTGTCCCAGACATGTTCGAACCAGAACCACAGACCACACACGATTGTCCCAGACATGTTCGAACCAGAACCACAGACCACACACGATTGTCCCAGACATGTTTGAACCAGAACCACAGACCACACACGATTGTCCCAGACATGTTCGAACCAGAACCACAGACCACACACGATTGTCCCAGACATGTTATAGCCAGAACCACACACCACACACAAGTGTCCCAGACATGTTAGAATCAGAACCACAGACCACACACGAGTGTCCCAGACATGTTAGAACAAAGAACCACAGACCACACACGAGTGTCCCAGACATGTTAGAACCAGGACCAGACACCACACATGAGTGTCCCAGACTACGCACTGTGTCTTACAAGCGAGTGAGACTGAGGAGAAGATGGAGATGGAGTGTCAGCAGACTGAAAGCCAACCGCCCCTATTTGGCCTGTTTGACCCAAAAGTGTCCAGCAACACCTCCACACCACATGCTGTATCTTTACCTCCCCAGAGTAACACATCACCTTCGGCTTTCCCAATACTCAATACTCCCAAAAGTCAAATTACTCCCAGTACTCAAAATACTCCCGATACTCAAAAAGCTGCAAAGCCAACACTGCGACTGACAAATCAAACTCCATAAAACTGGTAGCCAGGAGGTAAACGCCATAGCATAATAAGGATGTGCGGAAGGATGCCCGGGACGGAGGCGTCTTGCTTTTAGATGCTCTTTCGTTCCCTGCCTCCATGTTCCCACCGTGTTGGGATCATTGTCCATTCTCTACAAAGCCCTGATGCGATCTGAGCCTGTAAACTGCTCACGTTTGAACATCCCTCACATTTGAAGTTTTCAGAATTCTTGCTCACTCTGCTCGTTTTTGTTGACGTTGTTGTTTTTGTTATTGCTGCTGTTGTTTTTTTGGGTCCTCTGTGAGGAAGAGCCCTGCTGTCAGGATGGGAGTGGAGAGAGGCGGCCATCTTCCACAGGCGTGCGCCACCGCAGATATGAACTATAGCGGGAACAGGGGAGGGGAAAGGACGACACAGGACAGAAGAGCCTGGGTGAGGTAGAATGAACAGAGGAGTCATTGTTCTCCTCTGCCTGAAGAATGTTTTTCTCTTTGAGTTATCTTAATGAAAAAATGGCCACAGTGAGCTTGTTAAAACTTCTCGTATATCCCTTGTCCCCTAAGACTGAGCGACTTCTTTATACCCCTTCTTTAACTACATGTTTCATCCAGGTTCTTTTCATCCTCCCTGTATTACAAGGCAGAATGTTTTTGATATACTCCTAGTTCGTCCCAAAAGAATATGAACTGGGTTTCAAATTGGGCACGAGGCACTATTACTGTACGCTATGTATAATCATAAAGCATCGGTCCTGCAGATTACCTTGTAGAGCAGGTGTAGCAATGGGCAAGACAAAGATCTTAGATTAAATTCCAGAATATATATTTCTCTGAAGTATATGTATTTCAAGAACACCACTATAAAGTGATTTTACTAATTACTGAACACTGCTGAATACTTGCATTCTACTTAAAAACACTTAAAGGATAAGACGCTCTCATATGACAGCTAATCCATTGGGTAACCTCGCCGACGCTAGCAGGCATTTTTCAAATATAAACTAGCCAGACTAACATGTCTGAATTAAATTGAGACATGTGTAATGAATATGGAAATATGAGGACCTGTTTTCTTATATTTTGGAATTCGTATCATTCAGTCAGAGTTGACATAAGTGTATTCACTTGTTTTTTAGCCCACCTCTCCCACAGCAGTTCTTAACAGGGCTGAAAGCATCCTGCACACGGTGCCTTTTTTACCAGGTTTAGGCATCTGGGTTCTTTTACGTATACTATGTTGTGGTGGTTTTGCAGTGTGAACATGCTAATACAGATACTCAGTGGTAACAAACAGTTCAGGGGGGGTGTGTCATTCTCACTTGAGGTCTTGACCAATTTGAAAACCCCTTTCCACAAAGTGGAGCAACATGCAACCTCTGACAGTGCAGTGTCCAGAGTTTCAAACCTTAATAGTGGACCTACTACATCAACAGCAGTACACTGTTATTAACAGCAAACATTGCATGTCTAACTTTCAACACACTACTCGTCCTGAAATTGACTACAGAAGTACGCAGTTTGATGCAGACATAAGCGTCTTGCGTAGGTATATTCTGATAAGTGTAGCATCACTGCCATGGAGTCTCCATCCCAGGCTCCCTCATCATCATCATCATCTCCACCTGCTCTCAAATCAAGCACACTTTAACACTACAATACAGCCCTCTCTGCTGTGTGAAGTGTTGAAGCTCCTGCTTGTATATTGAGCTTTGCTTCAGTTTCTGTTGGTGTTTCCTGTGTTCGTGTTCCTACTTATTTCTCTTTGTGTGCCTATTCCTGTGTGCTGGACAGGGACCGCTAGGGTTCACCTGTATTTCGCCCTGCTTTGATTATTGATTGCTAAGTCTTGGGTTGTACTGTTGGAGGATTTTAATCATACATCGCTTCTCATGCTTGACACAGAAGTCTATGGCATTGACTTTTAAGGCACCGTCTGTGAGAGTCATGGATTTTTGTGGAGCTTTATCTGTCTCCCTGGTTGAAGGCCTAGTGATCACAAGCTTGATTCTTCTTAAAGAAATTTACATCAGGTTTATAGGCACAGGTTTCATCCTGGGTTGGTCACGTGTTAAATCATATGGAACCATATGTGTTACAGCCTGAATCTAGCAGGTCAATAATGGACTTTTAACACAAGACAAAGGATTTATTCATCCAGCATTATAAAGTGTAGTTAAGACATTTTGCAGAGTTATTACATCTGCAGGACTTCTCCGGTCATTGTGGGTGATTTTAATCAGTCCAAAGCTGTTTGTGTTCTTTTTTCGTTGCCTGACCGTATTCGCTTTTCCATCTGTCCAGCAAGCAGCCGCGCTAAAGGATAATATACGTGGTCAAGAACGGAATTAAACATAGTTGGAAAATCATTCATCCGAGGCTAAAGTGTAAATTTATATTATGTTTATTCTGTTTATTGCATGTTCGTGATTAAAGTGTAAGGCAGCTGTGATTCCGAATCCTTGAACATCACTTATTCTTACAGCATGCCATTGTGTGAGGGTTCAGTTTGCCTGATCACATGTATGAGATTTGCAGCTCCTGTGTACTCTGGTACGCTGACAAAGAGCATGATTTATTTTACAAGGTTTATTTGGGAATTGTGCGGTTTGATCTATGGGTTTTTAGCAGCCCCGGGGCAGAGTGATTCTTTTCATTTCTGTTTAGCGTTGTGGCCCTTGCATATTCCAAACTGCCTTCAGCCCCATTTTTTATTCAGTGTTGGAAAACTCACCTGCTCGCTGTTTCTGCAGCTGCCCTGGAGACCTTCATCTCTTCTTTTTTGCCTCCTCCTCCTCCCTGCTGTGGAGACAGACCCCAGGAAAGCTCTGCACTTTTGTTCACATTGATTAGAAAGGGCTGTGCAAGTTCCTCCATCACTCTCATTAACGGGCTCCATTAGCCGGGCTCCCCGGGCACAGGGCGGGTGAGTTAGTCAGATGGTAAACACAGATGCGCTTGAAAAGGCAGGTGACAGCTCCGCCCTCTTGGGGGACATTCTAACAGCAGACTACTCCTCTCTTTCATTCCATACCGGAGCCTCCTGCCCATTAGCAAATTGCAGGGATACTACCATGGCAACAAAGACGTGAACTAGCTTTCCAGGGATCTAATCAATGTGATCAGAAGACTATAATGAGGAAAATTTCACTGTTAACTAAGCTGTAAAAACCCACATGACTTGTATAGGTGTGCGGCTTGACGTAAGGTCAAATCCAAATGATAGCACTGTCATATATGTTGATCAGACAGACCCAGCAGAGAGCAGTGGATTTGTGACATAGAGTTTCTTGTATGAGTATCACTCTCTTGCTCTTTCAAAGGCTACCATAAAAAAAAAAAAACCCTGAAAAGCCCTGGCTGTGAACAGCCTTTGTGAATACTCAAAAGGACTAAACCATTCATAAGATTTGTGTGATCTTGTGTAGTATTCTCTCCTTCTGTTCAAGCCCTTCATCTCTTTCTTTTACCTCCTCTGAAATTATTTGTAGGGTGGACATGAAATACACGGTAACTCAATTTGTTACCGTTCACCGTCTCTGTTAGCATTGGTGTGTTGGCTTTGGGGAGAGCGAGCCTGTGATAAGCCACCTGCTCTCTGAGTGTGGCAGTGTTTGGCCTCAGCCCAGTGTGTTTCACAATCAGTGTTTCACAGAGGTGCTGAAGCAGCTCCAGGGTCGGATATTACATTCACCTCCAACACAACAGGGACCCAAGCTAATCACCTCCTCATTATTGCACTAGATAGAGAGACACACCAGGAAAGTTTGTGTGCGTGTGTGTGTTTCTGCGAGCACACACGTGTGTGTCGGTGTGTGCGTATGTTTGTTTTCAATAAAAATTGCGTGCACGTGCAAGACAGACAGAAACTAAATGCTTCAGTACAGATTAGCCTAGTCTGGTGAGGACTATGAATCTGACAACAATAATCTCATTTCCCATTTGCCATGTTGCTATGCCCCAGTACATTTAACAAGGATGATAATGAAAAGAGTGCCGTAGAACTCATTAATTAAATTAGCTCCCTTATCCGTGCATCAGGCCAAGTCCACTCATCACGGCGCTGATTAGCTTCAGCTTCCTTGATTTTGCTCCAGCAAATGCAACACATCGACCATTTCATTGCAAGCCGGACCGGTGCCGAGTTCGCTTTTGTCACTTTCATGTTCCGCTCCGCCCCGGGCCGCGGGAATTCTCTCGGTTCCTGGGAGAGCAGCGGAGAGAGACTGTTCACTTTTGATGGGCTTCACCTGCTAGGCTGCGAAGAATTTAAAGACTGCAAGGATGTTAGCCAGCTGAATGCAATTTAGCCTTGCAGGGCCTTTTGGGTAATTCATCTAAATGCATTTTCCTGTTTAAAGGGAACTTGGGAATTTAATTTCTTGACTTTCTTCTACACAGCTTTTAAATGCAATCTGACTTGGGTTCTCTTTGATCTTCAAGGCTTTCTAAATTTCAAACTAAGAGCTTTACTGAAGATTTTTTATAGTATAGGTTTCTATCCTATATAACCCCATCAGAAAAGAAATGGTTCACTTCTATTTCTTAATGCTCCATGTTGAGGCCTTTGGTTCCATGGAGAACAGCTTTGTTCAGGGTCACATTCAATGCCTTGTCTCTGTCAGACGACTGTGAGTACATTTTAAAGACACTCCCACTCTTCTTTACCTGCATCGTTCTACTTGATCTCCAAGATACAGTCACCATAAGATGCTTAGATCGGGACATTTTACTCATTCTGTTCTCTGATTCATGCCATTCATGCTGTCATTTTAAAAGCTGCGCTGTATAGCAAAATAGATGCAGATATACCAAGTGCTTTATACGTTTTATTTATTTCTTTTTGCCCCAACTACATTCAAAATTCTCTACCAAATATTGATATTTGTATTGCTGCTGAATGCCAAAGGCCACATCCATTCATGGTATGAACAGGGGGCTTAGCCATGTCAGGGGTGGCAGCTTATGGCCTGTGCATGAATCAGTTCATGGTATGAACAGGGGGCTTAGCCATGTCAGGGGTGGCGGCTTATGGCGTGTGCGTGAATGGCCTGTGCATGAATCAGTTCATGGTATGAACAGGGGATATGGTATGAACAGGGGGCTTAGCCATGTCAGGGGTGGCAGCTTATGGCCTGTGCATGAATCAGTTCATGGTATGAACAGGGGGCTTAGCCATGTCAGGGGTGGCAGCTTATGGCCTGTGCATGAATCAGTGAACAGGGGGCTTAGCCATGTCAGGGGTGGCAGCTTATGGCCTGTGCATGAATCAGTTCATGGTATGAACAGGGGGCTTAGCCATGTCAGGGGTGGCAGCTTATGGCCTGTGCATGAATCAGTTCATGGTATGAACAGGGGCTTAGCCACGTCAGGGGGGTGGCAGTTGGCATGTGCATGAAACATGGTATGGGGGCTTAGCCATGTCAGGGGTGGCAGCTTATGGCCTGAATGTTCATGATGATCAGTTCATGCATGAATGAACATGGTATGAAGGGGGCTTAGCCATGTCAGGGGTGGCAGCTTATGGCCTGTGTTCATGAAATAGCCATGTTCATGGTATGAACAGGGGGGCTTAGCCATGTCAGGGGTGGCAGCTTATGGCCTGTGCATGAATCAGTTCATGGTATGAACAGGGGTGGGGGCTTGCATGCCATGTCATGGGGTGGCAGCTTATGGCCTGTGCATGAATCAGTTCATGGTATGAACAGGGGGCTTAGCCATGTCAGGGGTGGCAGCTTATGGCCTGTGCATGAATCAGTTCATGGTATGAACAGGGGCTTAGCCATTAGGGGTGGCCATGGCCTGTGCATGAATCAGTTCATGGTGAACAGGGGGGCATGTCAGGGGTGGCAGCTTATGGCCTGTGCATGAATCAGTTCATGGTATGAACAGGGGCTTAGCCATGTCAGGGGTGGGCTTATGGCCTGTGCATGAATCAGTTCATGGTATGAACAGGGGGCTTAGCCATGTCAGGGGTGGCAGCTTATGGCCTGTGCATGAATCAGTTCATGGTATGAACAGGGGGCTTAGCCATGTCAGGGGGTGGCAGCTTATGGCCTGTGCATGAATCAGTTCATGGTATGAACAGGGGGCTTAGCCATGTCAGGGGTGGCAGCTTATGGCCTGTGCATGAATCAGTTCATGGTATGAACAGGGGGGGGCCATGTAGACATGGGGTGGCAGCTTATGGCCTGTGCATGAATCAGTTCATGGTATGAACAGGGGGCTTAGCCATGTCAGGGGTGGCAGCTTATGGCCTGTGCATGAATCAGTTCATGGTATGAACAGGGGGCTTAGCCATGTCAGGGGTGGCAGCTTATGGCCTGTGCATGAATCAGTTCATGGTATGAACAGGGGGCTTAGCCATGTCAGGGGTGGCAGCTTATGGCCTGTGCATGAATCAGTTCATGGTATGAACAGGGGGCTTAGCCATGTCAGGGGTGGCAGCTTATGGCCTGTGCATGAATCAGGCCATGGTATGAACAGGGGGCTTAGCCATGTCAGGGGTGGCAGCTTATGGCCTGTGCATGAATCAGGCCATGGTAGGGCGCGAAGCACAACTCAAACTCATTATAATCCACAGCTGTCATGAAGCAGTACACATGAGGCATAGGCCGACGGGTCCGTGGTTAGTTCGGGTAGCCAGACTCAGGAAGGTATCCAAATGCTAAGCAGACTATGTGGTCTAAAAGGAAGACTCGGGTTGGTGTACTAGCATGGAAAAAAATCAGTATGTAAAATGAAGTTTGCAATATGTTACTGTGAAGAACAAAAATAGAGCAGCAAAAGAAGTGCTGAAGGTGGAAGATGATTGGAGGAGACAGGACAGGATGTAGGTGACACTGGTTAATATTTAGACGAGCTTGATCATGTGTCGACAGACGCTGGGGCATTTCTGGGTAGGAGTGGGGTGGTCAGTGCACTAAGGAGGTGTGTTGGGTCTGTGACGGGCGTGTCAGTGGCTCAGATCCATGGGTGGTGAGGAAGTAGGTTGATGTTGCTGAACACATCTGCAGAGCCCTGGTAGGGACTGGGAATGGAAGCCATATATGGTTTGTCTGGACCCTGAATGGATGGTGCTCAAACAGGAAAGCACACACAGTGTGAAAAGCAGTGGGTGTTCCAAGACGAAAGCTCCGCAGTGGACCAGAAGATGTTGGGCTCAGGGTCAGGAACGTTTGATCTGCAAGGCAGGAGGGTCAGGAACGTCTGATCTGCAAGGCAGCAGGGTCAGGAACGTCTGATCTGCAAGGCAGCAGGGTCAGGAACGTCTGATCTGCAAGGCAGGAGGGTCAGGAACGTCTGATCTGCAAGGCAGCAGGGTCAGGAAGGTCTGATCTGCAAGGCAGCAGGGTCAGGAAGGTCTGATCTGCAAGGCAGCAGGGTCAGGAAGGTCTGATCTGCAAGGCAGCAGGGTCCGGAAGGTCTGATCTGCAAGGCAGCAGGGTCAGGAAGGTCTGATCTGCAAGCGCGTACCGTGCAGCAGTCATAGAAGTGTCTCTCACCACAGCTGTAAAGACACAGGCCCCCTGGATTAGCACCATGGTCATGTGGTGTGAGTCCAACACTACCCAGCTGCAAGGGTTCCATGTCCTCCGGGAGTACATCAGGCTGTATGCTGTGTGTCGGCGTGGTGGTGTTTTGGCGTGATTACATCTGGTGTCCGTAGCATGACAGTCTGAAGATAGATGACTATCTGGATGAGTTCTGACAGGCAGGAAGTCTCACCCCAGCATGGCAGCTTGGTGTGTAGCTCCTTGGACAGAAAGATCACC
Source organism: Brachyhypopomus occidentalis (assembly GCA_020368025.1). NCBI lineage: Eukaryota > Metazoa > Chordata > Actinopteri > Gymnotiformes > Hypopomidae > Brachyhypopomus > Brachyhypopomus occidentalis. The sequence continues at coordinate 1,151,117 of JAGXOD010000008.1, forward strand.
TTGATAGTGGGGTCACTTCACCTGCTACCTGCAGCATTGTGCAGACCTTGCAAGTTTACACTGTAATGGCACATGTGCCTTGGAAGAAATCACATAAATGGGTGCCTGAATATATTCTGGATTCTTCAAAACCGCTTTAAACAGGTTGTAAAGCCTCGTCTTTGAACACAAGTCAGGGTTTGGCTACCCCATAGGGAGGTTCCCCAGGTACCCAGCTCACTGGTCAGTAAAGATAACATGAAGTGTACACATCGCTTATCCATATGGAGCATTGGGGAGTGACATGTAAAACAGCAGTAATCTGGTGGCCCTTCATATCTTGCTGAAACAGCCATGGAGGTCCAGGTAGCCACAGCAGTTCTGGTGTGCACGACAGCATTGGCTTCAGCAGAGTGATTAGAGAGAGCAAATAGACTCCAAATAGTATAGCATACCATGGCAAGAAGCACTTCCTGTTTTGCGAATTGGGCTTGTACTTCCCATGAATTCATGCAATGCTTTGTAATAACATTGAGAAGCAGAGTGGTGTAAGAAGAGAGCTAAGGCAGGTGACCCGAGGAGAAAGAACAGGTTAATATTCAGGTCAGCTTGATTGTATGAGTCTGGAGTGTGCGTTTCCGGTGTGCACGGAGCTGCACAACGTCGAGCAGAGCTGCATTCGTGACGACGTAAGTGTGCGTAGTGCAAGTGTATTGTGCATACATGGATCTCCTCAGTTATTGTTTCAAAGCTTTTTTGCATCAGGAGAATCTTGCAATCTATTCCTACACAGGTATGAAGTGTTGGTGACGTCAGACCAGCCTGCATAACCCGGGCCCGGCTAGAGCGTCACAGCGCTCTGAGGAGACTGTCGCTCCTAATCTCACCCTGCAGAGTGGAGAGAGACGTCCTCCTTCCCATCCGATCAGCCTACCTTTAAATCAGCCATCTGCCTTCTGCCTGCCATAAGTCTGGAGATCTTCATTCAGGCTTCCGCTTCGGTTCTCCTCCACCCACAACTCTAACTCAGCCACATCAACGGCGTGTCCCATCATTCACTTATTAGTGACCGTGCCAGACGTGTCCATTATGAAATGGCCTAATGTGTTTTTCTACAGGATGTTGCTATCTTCTACTGGGGTAATTATATTCACGTCACGTTTTTTCTTTCTTTCCTCGTATTAGCAAAAATCCGTTGATGATGAAATTTAATGCTGTGTTGCACAGTATTTCTAAGCATTTGATTTGATTCCTGTTCCCCCAGTTTCTTTTTTATTTTCAGTTCATTCTGTCCCATTCTGTGTCTTCTGTAAACTTTGAATCACAGAGTGCAAATTCTGCCTTTTACACCAATTACATGCAGTTTGGGTCGAGCTGCGCTAATTGTGGCCTAAGGCTGCCTTGTTGGATGAAAGAAACCTGTTCTGAGACTAGTGTTCTGATTGGGTTTGGTGTGTTTGTGTACGTGCGCGCAGGTCTGTGATGGCACAGGTGTGTGTGTGTGTGTTTTCATGAGGGATTCCTCTCACGTGTGGGACTATCTGAGTGGTCTCCTGGGCTGGATGATCAGCCGCAGGGTGTGGAGACGAGCTAGTCCTCACTGCTGCCCTAGTCCCACCACTCACACACTACAGACAGCAGCTGAACACAGGGGCTCCTCTTGATTTCGTGATGGCAACAAAAGGATGTGGACACTCTCAGTGACATGGCTCTTGTGATCTTCTGCCTTTTCTGCGGTACACTGTCCTGGTGTATATTTCCAGACTATAATTTACCAATTAAGCCATCTTATGAAATGTGCCCGATACAAATGCCATGGATATCAGTGCACCAAAAATAAAAGCCCTAGCCATCATCACAGACTGGGGAGTGTAAGGAACAGCAGGATCTAGTGTGTGCTAATGTAACACACTCTGCTTCATGACGCATCACAATGCAGAATCAAGGGGACTGGCTCATTATTTCACAAGGCTGGCAAAGGCCTGTGATGGCCTGACAGGACTCTGACAGATTTTCTCTATCTGTTATTAAAATCCATCTCTCTCTCTCTCTCTCTCGGTCTGGCAGTCTCCACTTTCTACGCTTACTCTTCTTACCTCAGGTCCTGCTGACACTCTCATCACATTTCTAAATACAAATTTAATTGAAACCCAGGTTGTTTCGGAACGAACGAGCTGCCGTCTGCGTGCGTATGCGTGAGGAAAGAGGGCCTCTACTTAAATTGCTTTCCAGACTTTATTGCATCTCTCTCCAGAAATCATATTAACCAGACCAATCTCATTAAAATCTGCCATTTCCTAATTAACCCCAATGCTTGTTTTTTTGTTTCTTTTCTACCCCTGATCGTGTTACTGCTTGGGGTCCTCACCCTGCGCACGGAACAAACGGGGGTCCCCACGTGCGTCTTCATTCGAACGTTGGCTGGTTAGGCTTGTTGTTGTTTCCGTGTGGCACATGTGCCATATTGTTATTGCAGATGCAATCTGTAAAGTGGCTGATGCTCATTTGTTCGTTTTGCATAGCTTGATGGTTCGTTGGAAAATAAAGCAATTACAGTGTGAAAGAATGTGTTTAGCACTGGGGGGAAATGAGTCTAGTTACATTCATCTCTGGATGTCTGAAGGCTCAGACTGCTGGCTATTACTTCAGCTAGTGCATCTCACTGATATGATCAAAGACAGGACAGAGACCACTTTGAACTCTAAGCAGTTTGTTGCATCATTATCATCAGTAACACTGGAACCTGGTAAGTGTTGTAGGAGCTTCCTTGCTCCAGACACTTTGTGTTGCAGGTAGTGATACATCCCTCAAACTTATTCCTCTCAATCTTATTCCTCTGCACACCACAATATATTTTTCAATCTTTTTTAGAATACATTAATCTTCTATCCGTGTTTAATTCTAATGACGTTCCGTTGAGTTCTTTGTTGTGTAGACATTAGATAGTCCAATTTGTCACCAAACTCTGCAGTTATTTGACAAGCTCTCCGTGTGTATATGGGGGTAATTTTATGTGACGAGGTGAGGCGTAAAAGCCTAATGTGTGTGTGATGAGCAGCAGTCGGGGGCATTTCTGTTCTCTCTGCTCCTCTGCATTATGGACAAGCAGCACCAGCTGGAACCAGACCAGCACGTTGTGCTTATAGCGAACGAGAGAGCAAGAAGAAGATTAGCCAAATAACTGCCCTGAGTGCTCCAAGACCTCTGAGGCTCTCCCGTCTGACTGCTTAGCTGTAGTAAACACCGTCTGTAAAGAACAACTAGTAGTCCCAGTGGAGAGAGAACATTGATTATATGTGGTGGGAGTGATGCAGTCAGCTTGATCTCGGAGGCTTATGTGAGCAACAGAATGCCTTGCTTTGGTGAGTCCCCTCCAGGGCATGTTTGTCATAAACATTCAGCACACAGGGTGCCAGGAAGCTTTTACAGTCCTGTTCATTGCCACCTCCGCGTCAGCGTGCTAGCATTCTTCCGGAGCTAACTGCTCCTTTGTGCATGACTGCAGTTTCCAGCAGTTGGCGTTTGTTGCCAACAGTGGAGTGTTAAAGTGCACAACAAGTAGTCTCCGGTCTTTCAAAGTGACGGGATACTGATTATTAACATGGTTTAATGTTGGTCACAGTACCCTTTCTGCTAGAGTATTTGTTTTCTGTGTGAAAGATAAGTCCATTTAACAAAGGACTGAAGAGTTTGATTCAGGAATAGTGTCCTGGCCCTCTGGAGAACTATTTGGATTCGAGCTGCTTTGCTAAGCTTCTTTGATATTGTTACGAGCTGAACTATTTCCAGCAAATTTAAAGTCCAAGCAACAGTGAAGATGGCACATAGAGGACCTTACTAATCGCCATCATGTCTTTGTCTATGTTACTTTATTTTGTGAGCTGTCCAGGTAATTAAACATTTAAACAGACTTTTAAACACTGCACAATTTCTAAATACCTTTATGAATAGATATTATTATTTTTACTATCATTATTGTTCTGTCACCTTCTACAACTACTTACCCTTCGTCTTTTCGAATCCTGTCTTGCACCTGATTATGATGTTATACGATACCTGCAAGGCTGATAGGATACAGCTGTATAACTGACACATGCCCTAATCCACACTTCATTACTCCGTGTGTATCCAAGAGGCCAGGGCCTCGTCTGCAGCCTGAAAACTGACCCTGGATCTGCCTGCTTGTATATAACACATCATGACATCTCCCCAGTGCTGAGGTCCCACTTTGTCTCCATAACAGGGTGAAGCTGAAAGACGGTGTGACGTTTTTAGGCACGAGGGCCAGTAACCCTGTCCAGTGGACGGTCAGCCAGGACGTGAGGAGTGAGGGACACCGAGTGGTCACCTTGCACTGCCGGCGGAAGGATGCCAGCGTTGGGCAGAGGTAAGCATGCCTTCACTGGTCCCCCCACGCAGCATTCTCCATGTTAAACCACTCGTTCAGCTAAGAATGCCCTAGTAGAACTAGAAGCTTCTCGTGCCAAAGTTCAAAGTTCATGGGATTTCAGCCTAAGGCGGAAGAGAGTAGCGTCGCTACCCTGGCTGAGGCTCTGTCGTGGATTTCGGAAAAGTTGTTCATTCAAAGTTTTCATATGGAAACTCGGAGGGATCCAAAATGAACTTAAACATGCACTGAGCTGCAGATGAGGGCTCTCCTTTCCCAGACGCTGTGGCCTTTCTAGCTCTCTGCGTCTGAGGCTCTCAGCTGCGTGGCCGTCCATCCAGAGCTGTGCAGTGCAGACCCCCTGTGCACTTCCTAACTCCGCCCCATAAAGCCACTTCTAGCCTCTGCCAGCATCCTAAACCTGCAGCTTTGCCTGCCAGTACTGCTGTCCCACCCACTCCCCCCACTCATTGGGGTTATGACTGGACTCTTTTTGACTGACAGCTGTGCTCTCTGCTCTTATAGGTCATCCATCCTCTCCTGGGTTTCTTCCTGATGGCATTTACATACATAAATTAATTTCATGAATATGCAAAAAAAAAAAAAAAAAGAAAAGCCCATTCCACTGACTGATTGAGGGATGAAAAAAAGCTCTGATGTTAATTAAGTGGAGATCATCGCGCTTCACATTGTCTCGTCAAGATGCGACTGCTTTAGAATTTCCTGACATGTGTCAGTTTGTAGATTAGCTTCACTTTGAACAGGCAGGATGGTGACATGCAGGGTGCTAGAAATCATCATCGCACTGTTATTTTCAGCTGAAGGAGGAAAAAATGATGAACATTAACAGAATCTGTTTCTTTGCCTCTAGTACCTCATATAAATCATATTCTAATAAAGCAGGATTATTTGATTATCTTCTCTCATTGAAATTCTTATTTCACGTAATGTGTGGGCACCTCCAAAGCATTCCTGTTAGTCTGACATGGTTTCCATTATTGAAATTTTAGTCCAGTGTAGGCAGAATGATTCTGTTTTTTTTTTTTTGTACATGAGTTATTAGATATTTGGGATTCCAGCATAAGGCTTCACTTGTTTATTATAGCATCTCAAGTATTAGCAGACGGCCCTCTGAATTTGTAGCACTGTAAGTATTCAAATGTATCTCTCACTTTTTTTTAAATTGTCGCAACATAATATATGCTAGTCATCTGTACAGTGTCTCCCACAACTGCTTTAATATACAGATAGAGTACAGAGTACTCCCTTTAACCTATCAGTGATGCTTCGTGGAATTTCATAGGGCATGTGGAAAACATATGTGTTTTTAGAAATTAGATTCTAACCTGGAAGAGGTTAGATGGAATGTTCTCCGTGTCCACAAGGTCAAGGGATGATCAGAACGTGTCTGTGGTTCTGCTCTACGGGGAGAAGACCTCAGTAATGAGTTCATGTGCAGCTTTTTTAGGTTTTCCCTCCCATGCCACTAACGAGATTTAGTTCAATCTGTCTTTTTATTCCCAGATAACAGAATTCATTACCAGTTTCTTGTGTAAATCTACCAGAAGATTTTGACAGATGGAAGTCTCTCATTGCAGTAAGATGTACATTGCTGCTGGTACTTTTGAAAAGATGTGACTTGTGTATGCAAGAAGCTTGTGCATACAGCAAAAGTCGCATTAAGTCTTACTACAGTGTCGATAATTGAAGCATTCGGTGGATACAGTGAAGTGGATGTGAAAGATTTGTTGACACTAGCAGTTGCAGACAAAGACGTTCTGCATGTTTAAATGACCGGAACTCACATTTCTGCTGCATCGCTTGAGAACACAAAATTATCCAGCGTCTCACACACAGGCACAAGTACATGCACAGACACGGCCCAGACGCAAATGGAAAAGCATTTCAATGGGCTCAATGATGGATACAGTGATGAAATGACAGATATTATGGTTATTTACCAGTGAATATCAGACTCACTGTGGCCCGTGTGTGTGTGACTCCGCCCTCCTAGATGTGTGACTCCGCCCTCCTAGATGTGTGACTCCGCCCTCCTAGATGTGTGACTCCTCCCCCCTAGATGTGTGACTCCTCCCCCTCTCGCTCGTCACCTCCGTTTGCCTCAGTCAGTATGAATGTGGAAAGGTTTTTAAATTTTTTTTAATTATTGTTTATTAATTAATTTATTTTTGCACAGCTCTCAAATGGTGTGTGAAACGAGCGGGGGTGCGTTTCCCAAAACGTTCGTAACTCTAAGTACTTCGTAACCTCGTACTTAAGAATATTCTTAAATTTACGAGTGTTTCCCGAAACCCTTCGTAACTTACGTCGTACTTATAGTCGTCAGTAACTTAAGAATATTCGGACCCATTCGTAACTCACTAAGTACTTATTAACTCGAAGCTCACGTGCAGTTCTACCTCAAAAAGGATAGAGGCGCTGGTTTTAAGTACGGCATTACAACGTTTGCGTTTATGTGTATTATTAGTATTTTCTTTGAAGTAATTACATTGCATATACCACATTAAGTGTCAACAAAAATCAAATGTACTACTTTGAATTATTTAGCATTAGCTGATATGTTCCCAATATTTAATTAAATATCTCCGTTCATCATCGTGTAGTTTATAGCGTTTCAGACTTTCACAATTAATGTATGCTTTGCAAAGAAATGGCTACAAGCTGGCCTATAAAGCTTGTTTTAACTTAACCAATCAAACTGACTGATTAATATAAGCACATATAAGTAACCTGGAATAAGTTATAAATAAATTATTTAAGAAGACGACGTAATCCACGTAGCCATGCATCCTCTTTACGGACATTGTGGCCAAGTGGCCTGGGAGTAATCATGACTCCTTCATCTGGGTCAATTTTGGAGTGTGTCAGATGGCTAGGGACGGTGCATTTGATGGCGTGTTTTTGCCTAGACACACCAAAAAATAAAATAAGTGATCTGTGTGTGGTAGATTTTTGTTATAAACAAACACTCCGAGGCATTTGTTGTGGTGCAAGTTTTACTTTCAATAAACATTTTTCAAGAAATACATCTATACCCCTTGGTATCTCTTCAGTAGCTTCAGTAGGCACTTGTGTACATTTGACCTCCACCAGTCTTAGCTCTCTCCTTTCTAAGCTCTGCCCCATTTTTTTGGCTTGACTAGAGAAGTCATGCCACTTTTTCCTTACATCTACGCCTGTTGTCTTAATGCCACTACAGGCACTGATATTCTTTGCAATTTTTGCATTTTTGTTTTTTTCTGAATTGAGGAACTTTTCGCGCTTTGCAAAAAAAATATAATTGTTATTTCCCACTTCGCCTACAATTTGGCTCAATTCACTCTATAGAAATTTTAGTTTTCTTTGCTTGTTTGCCATGGTTTTGAATGACATGTGAAAGGTTAATTTTGTGCCCTATTTATAGCCTTGATATACGATCGGTCATAATTGCAAAGTTAATAATTTTAGTTCTCATTATTTTTCTTATACTTGACATTTCAACGCTTAGTTGTTAGTTTTTATGATTGTCAGTTTCCCAAAGATACTTTTGTGTCGTAATAATGAAAAAATGTATGTAAATCAGTGGTTTGGTTTTCGACTAGCGGAGCTTTCCAGTGCAGATGCAGAGGCGGAGTCAACAAAGAACTACTTAGAACTCGTTCGTAAATTTGGAGACTAAGAAGGCTTTTGGGAAACACTCGTAAAATTGGCGTTCTTAAAGTTGTTCGTAAATCTCTAAGATCGTTCGTTATCGGGAAACGCACCCCGGATCAGTTCCTAATGGAGGGAGCACATGTGAGAGAGAGAGAGAGAGAGAGAGAAGAGGACAGAGAGAGAGAGAGTGAGGAAGAATGAAAAGGAAAGAGTAGTCTTTCTCTCTCTTAACGAATAACACAATTATGGTGGCTTAAGATACAGAAAAGAAAAATTATGAATAACAAAACGGAGAAACACGGAGAAAATAACCTGATAGAGAAAATGGAACAAAATAAAAAAGAAGTCAAGCTAACTGCAGTATTAAACATTTAAAGATTCTTTGTAAAAGTGTTTTTCAGGTTTTAAGGTATTGAATTTCAGAACCTTGGACAGAAACAGTTCCTTCCCTGTGTGTTCAACCAGGTTTCTGGGATGATCAGAACATTGATTTTTGATTACTGGAGTGATCCAGCTAGAACATATCTAACAAGCCTTTTGCTAAGGTAGAGATGGTTGAGACCATGAAGACATCCCAATAAACAGCCCTGTGCCGGCTGGGCGCTGGGCGGGGAGGTAATGGTGTGCTGAGAGGCGAACGTGTCCGGGCGCTAAGCACTTTTGTGCACTTATTGATTGAGCACTGGGGAGCTGAGAGGCAGCGGCGTGTCTGTAATCCCTTGATGGGGGCTCAGCTCAATGGCCCGAGCGCTAAGCCCCGGGGCCGTTCGTCAGCTTTGCCGCGTGAAGACGGGGATGATTCCTGCCTTAAGAACGTACACGATACACTTTCACGGCTTTATTTATGCGTTCCACTCAGGCTGGGTAGCAGGGATTAGACGGGCCTCTCGCCTTTTGTTCTGCACGCATCCTTACTGCTGCGCAGACGCTCGCTACGTCGGGAAGGTGCAATCTCAGGTGAGCAGACTGGTCTTCTCGTTCTCCTCCTCTGTGCTGCTCCTCCTCCCCCGTGAAGGGCTGCGAGCTCTCGTCGGGGAACGTTGTGACGGAACACTCGTTCGTCGGGGAACGTTGTGACGGAACACTCGTTCATCGGGGAACGTTGTGACGGTACACTCGTTCGTCGGGGAACGTTGTGACGGAACACTCGTTCATCGGGGAACGTTGTGACGGAACACTCGTTCGTCGGGGAACGTTGTGACGGAACACTCGTTCGTCGGGGAACGTTGTGACGGAACACTCGTTCGTCGGTGTGTGTGTGTGTGTGTGTGTGTGTATGTGTGTGTGTGTAGGTGTGTGTGTGTGTGTGTGTGTGTGTGTGTGTGTGTGTGTGTGTGTAGGTGTCTGTGTGTGTGTGTGCACGGTCAAGCATGCTGTTAAGTAGTTTCCTTATGTTTATCTCTAGCATGAATGACTGTTTCATTTTCTTACATCTTTTAGCTGGTATTTATTTTGAAGACCCTCCAGTAGAGACTTCATGTGATTTATTCATGAAGACACAGAAAAGCTCCCATACGAATCATAACAGCAGAGGGAATCTGAATGGATTCTGGGACTTGTCTCACTCTCTCTCTAGTGGATTACAATGTGAGTCATTCTTTCTGTGCCTTGTTCACAACAGAGATGTTCACTTTTAAGACATCAGACATGGAATTGTATGAATATGAGCCATAGGTATTTGGTTTGGATTCAAAGCATGCGAGAGTCCATCCGTCAGGTGCTCGGTCTGCCTGGGTTTAGATAAGAAATCTCTAACCTGAGGAATGCGTGATTAGGGACAGAGAGTGAAAAGCACTCACCCACACACACACACACACACACACACACACACACACACAGGTGTCAGTATACATATACACACGCTCAAGCACAAATCAAACATTCACCATAGCCAGTGAATTTTGATTATATTTTGATTTCCAGCTCGCATCCCGAAGCATGCCCTCAGCCTAACGCTTTTAGCATGAGCTACATAAAATCACAGTTCCAAAGCCTGTCAATCACACAGGCTGGGTTATAGTGCTGTCTGAGGCTGAATGCTAATTTGTAAAGCCAGCAGAACACAGCTGTCAGTCTCTGCTGCACCGGTCCTGGTCTCTTTCTTCCTTCATTTCATTAAAGCTTTGCTTCAGGACCACTTAACAAGCCCGCTGACTTGGAGTTGACCCTGCTGTGACCTCTGTGCCTACCTCTGCCTCTCTGTTCCATTAATCTGCCGAGGACACTGATACTATACAAACACCACACACACACACACACATCCACGTACTCTCTACCTGGATTCTCCCCTCCCTTCTCTCTCTCTCATGCACACACACACACACACTCACACTCACAGCCACTTTGTCAAACCTTCCACCCCACAGGTCATCCTGACATCAAACTATTAACTGCTCTTAACAAACTCCATGTCCAGTGTAGCCTGCACAAGCTGCTCCCTAGTCACAGGGAGACAGAGCTGGGACAGCAGTTCTCTGCCCTGATTTATTCTTCTGTCCCTCTCATTTGGATACTGTAGTCACTGGCACACTCATCCACTCATGTACTGCATCTGTATTCCTCTGTTGTATGTTCACCTTTGACCCTCAGTCACAAGTCAGATGTAGCATCCACACACCAAACCCAACACAAACCCTCACACCTCCCCCCCCAACACCACCCATGGCTGCTGGCTAGAACAAACCGCTCCGTGCCAGGAATCAAACGCTGAGGAAGCCGTGGTAGTAATAAACACATCCAGGCGTTTTATCCCAGCTTTTATCTATTTAATGTCTCACCTGGGCCTCACTGCAGTACCTTGATGGTGTGATTGAGGTTTGTGTGTGTGAAGCAGGAGGCCTCTTGTCACCTCTTGTTTTTAACTGTGGAATAAAGTCCTACAATGCTAGTGAAGCGCTATTGTTGACATTGAATTCCTGTGCCTCACAGGCTTTCTGAAGTTGAATGGCTTGTAAGTACCAGGAACCTTATTTACTAGTAGGGACTCATTGCATGTATACATCATGAGTGTGTGTGTGTGTGTGTGTGTGTGTGTGTGTGTGTAGTTCTCAGAGGCCTTGGCACTGTTAGTGCTGGTGATATGAACTGCTGGAGGATGGCGGGGATTAAATTGCCACCCTGGATTCTCACCCTCTGTCTTATCACATGAGGCCAGGCTGGTCTTTGCTGACAACCTTCTCCACTATCTCCAGGCTCTCGGCTGGCAGTGCAGCCACCAGTGCCTCTGCTGCTCCCGCCGATAAAGGTGGAGAGAGGGAGTCGTTCCGGGTGAGCTGTGGGATCAGCGAGGGGAGAGAGGGCTGGTGGAGAGACGGACGGAGCGTGGCACAGACTGGGGAGTGTGTGAAGTTGGCTCCGCCTCCCAGGGGCATGGATGAATCACACTGGAGATACAAGCAGTTCTATTACATTAAGAGGAGGGACAGTTATTTGCTAGAGTTTTATTAATGATGCCAGAGCCCATAAATAAATTCAATTTTCAAAAAATACTTCATAAGCTTTGCCCAGACCATGTTATGGCTTGTTTATTATTACATAACTGTGTGAGGCCTAATACATTTCAGACTCCTACACCACTCCTGCAAATTAAATAACGTGATCGATGAATTCAATCCGTCAGATGATAAGACCCCTCATGCTTTTAATACAGATATCTAATTTTATCTGGGATGGAAGTTTGTCATCTGGGTTTTAGGGTTTATATAAATATGCACAAAAATGGTACAAATTTTAGATAAATTTAGGATTATTGTTGGTTCAAGCAACTGTTAAAAGATAAAATAAATACACAGTCATGTTGCCAAAATCTGCTGTTCTAGAGAGGTAATCACATAGATTACGGGTATCATGTGGAAATAACTAGAGGTCCACTCCTCAAGGATACAACACTAATGGCTCTCATTTCTTGGAATGTAGGCTTCAGTCAGTCATTAAAATTCTGAGAACTGCTGATTTTCTTGCACAAATTGGTTTGCGCTTTGGGTTGTTTGATTTAAACTCAGTTTACTGTGGTGGGCAAGGAGCTGGTGGCCTTATACTTAAAACCCTGCCACTGATTGGATGCCACTGTTGGTGTACTTGTATAAATTAGCATAAGACCCTTTGTTCAAATTGAGGAGCCAATGGAACCTCCAGCTTTTCTGTGAATATTTCCATACTGTGATCTAACAATGACACAGAAGGAAGCTGTTGCATGCTATTATAGTAATGATGTTTGTTATGTGTTGGGGCAAAGCAGAGATTTCTTTTTCTTCTCTGGTTCTCAAAATAAATACGTCCTTGTGTGTTCTCACGGAGCAGACGTGAGCTCATTTCCTATAATAAAGCACACACACTATGATATATTAAAATGTCTTCCTTTTCTCTGAGCTGGGAGGTTTTTCCATATGTTCTCTCCTGTATCGACTGTCTGCTTCTTTGCTGAAAGGAAAATGCACATTGCGAGTAAGAGTTTTGCGTTGTGCAGAAACACCCCTGGCCAGTATTACCATACATACCCGCAGAACAATCCATCAGCTTCAGTTAAATTGTACATGTCACTCCAGCACTATGTACACATGCATAATGAGCTTATGAATGTGGCATTGCTGCATGGCAGTGCTGCAGAAATCTGCATACGTGACACGGCACATCCCCAAATTACATTTGACTTTGCTTGAGCACATTAATCAGAGTAGAAATAGCTCCACGGCAGTATGTGGGTGTACTGGTGTGTCCATCTGGCCAGAGGACTGAGGTGACTCCTGCTAAGTGCATCTTTCAGCAAATATATTAAAATACGTAACAATAACGGGTATTCATTTGGTGTTTGAGTGCACATCTCTCTCTCTCTCTCTCTCTCTCTCTCCATCTCTCCATCTCTCCATCTCTCCCTCCCTTGGCTGTGTGCACCAGTCACAGCCAAACAGATATTTGAAAGGCTTGAAATCCCAGGAGTGGCAAATGAGATCGTTTGGAATAGATGATTCGGGTGGTTAGAGTTAGTCTCAGAATAGATCTGCTGGACTGTCTCCAAAAGAGAGAAACACTCTTCCACAGAACGTGACCGTGAGGTGGGGGACGGGAGGGGGGGGACAGGGGGGGGACAGGGGGGGACAGGGGGGGGGAGGCAGCCAACAGCGGTTAAATAACAGAAGCAACATGAGGAGTCACGTAAGGAGAGGGGCAGAAACAAGCTCACTGCACAATCTCACTCCACAAACATTTGGCTTATTTTCTCAAAATCTTGCTAATGATGCCATGCGTCTGACGAAGGGATGGTGTCAGTGGAAGATAACGGAGTCTCTCAAGCATGCCTGCCTCAGAGCGCGGTGTTCATCTGACTCCTCAGTCAATAGCTATCAGACTTCAGGTCACTGACCTCCTTCTGCTAACCGTGCACGCTATTACGTGAACTTTCTCTCTCGCTCCGAGTTTATCCATGTAATGTTTGTTTTCTCTTCTATAATGATGACTTTTCTTTCAGCATTGGAACCCTGGAGCACCTCCCAGCAGACCAGATACATCGAACACTGAACTCTTTTTAAGATATGCCAGTCGCCCGTTGTTTTATGGCGATGACTCCAGAAGATCCAATCAGACGAGTGCATGATGGCCGATCTCTTAAGACCACAAGTATTGATCTAGCGCTACTGGCTACCAAACAGCAGTCAGCCTCCAGAGACCAAATAAATGAAATCAATGTCAGCTGATCATCTTGCACTTCAAACAGGTGTGTGGGTATGTGTGACAGATTATCCCTGGAGTGTGCATTTGTGGATGTCATCTTGTGACATGTTTGTGGACATCAGCTTGTAATGACACAGGTGTGTGACAGAGAGACCCTTTGGGGAAATGTGTATTGTGCAAGGAGATCCAGTTCTTTAAAAACCTTTCAGGACTGATTTTCTCTACAGTTCTGCATTTGGCGAGGTTTGAAATATCTAAATGTCACTGTTGTAATTAAGCTGCTGTGACAATGCTGCCGAAAGAGTTAATTATGGTTGAGCACTTTCTAAAAACTTTGGAACTTTCTTCCTCCCTCTGTGTCAGGGCTTGGAAGTTCAGCAGGTGCAAAACAATCCTACGCTCCTTAGTATTCCTCCCTTAGCACTGAGTGGCACGCACACCAAGCGATATCATGTTTCCTAACTGGAGGGAAACCGAAGGCATGAAAATATGAAGCACATGGCAGTGGAGCTAATCCAATTAAGACAAATGACTTGTGGAGAAAGTGGGAGAGGCTGGGCGCCTTTAGCATGTGGTGCTCGCGCCGCCGCGCGTGCAGCAGGGCGGGAGGCATGCTCACGTCCTGCGTGCGGGGCACATTCCCGCGCTTAATTACCGCGGCTCCGCAGAGAATTTGAGCTGCCTGCGTGCGGAGCGCCAGTTAGAATGTCGCTAATTACCACGGCGTGATACCTCCCGTCAAGGTAACATAATGGGAATAAGCCCACGTTAGCTGTGTTTGCAGTCACTGTGCTCTCGCCTCATCCGTGTTAGCGAGCGGCCTGAAGCAGAACCGGGCGGTGGGTTGGGTTGTCGTCAGTTTAACTATTCATCAGTACAGCTGCAGCAAAAGAAACTTATGTAGACCTACATAAGCATGGGGTCGCTAAATGTTTAATGAGTCGGCATGGAATTCGGCCTAATTCGATTAGCGCCTTTCAGTTCAGCAGTCTTCTGTCTCGCTTTTTCCTCTGTTGCGAGACATGGGAACTGTGAGGGGGCGGAGTCTCCCGCAGACTCAGGACATGCGCGGCACTGAGATTTGCCCCGCCCAGGTCCGACGCCGCCTCGAGAGGATGCGAAATGGCCCGATGAGTCAGAGGTCCGTTGAGCCGGTGCTAAGCTACAGACGGCACGCTGAAGTGGAATGCTCCAGTCCACGGTGCGTGTTTGAAACTCTGATACCTGTGAAAGTGTGATAACACCCCTAAATGCAACCGGAGGGCTGATCGTAGCTGGATAGCAGAGTCACTTCCCTCTTTTGAGGTCTGCTTTCCAAGGGCCGCCACTTTTACGCAGCTGCAGCTCGGTAGCGGCACGCGCTTCCTACATGTATTAAGCACCTCAGTGACGAACGCTAATCAAATCATCTGCAAAAGCGCAATGAATATTGCATCAGTGCCTCAAGGTCCATGGGATGATGGACTACAGATGGTTTGGGTGATCATCCGCTTTAAGTTTTTCCACACCTGGGAATTTGCACTGCATACTGTTCCAGAAATCCATCCATAAATTCAGCAGTCCTTGAAGCGGAAGGCCTTCCTGCTTATGTTACCGGTAGGTGGGCACTTACAGCCATTAGAGGGAGAAGGTATCTCAGTAACGGATCAGTCAGGACTGACTGGCATCATATAAGCCAGTGGTCTGTTATAGAGTTTAGCCCTGTACTTTGTGGATGACAGATAGGCATTATTTCACAAGTGCTGTGTTAATGTATGCACTGGTGGACATGAAGAAAACGCCTGAGCTCTGTGCTCTGAGCAAATCTCGAGGCAAGCACTGCATAATGAGAGGTTGAGCATGAATGATTACCACTATATATTGCCAACAATGCACTTTCGGAGTTGTCAAACTACAGTGTAATTTATTCTGTGGATATGCAGAAAAAACTAAACAAAAAACCTAAAGAAAAACAGTCTAGCGCGCCTACCATTCCTCTGTTGTTTAAAGCATCGTTGGTTGTTGTTTACTTACCACCTGCTTGACCATGACGAGGTGAACTCGTGGCCTGCACACGTGGAGCTGGGACATGTATGTTTGGAAGCTGACTTACTAGACTACATGTACGAACACACACATAACCACATGCATCACACTAGAAATAGTAATGGGAGAACCTAGGATACTTACATACATATTGGCATTTATAAAGCTATTAAGTCCAAGTGCTTATCAGACACTTAGCATGGCGTCAATAACAAGCCATTTTGTCAGTGTTTTCCTCTAGGCCGTTTTAAACGAAGCATTGTAGCCCTATACACAGTGATGTTCAACCTCCTGTGCTATGGCTCCAGTATAGAGGTTAGGGTTCCTGTGCCAGCTCTGTGGTCAAGTTTCAGCCTGTTGAGGGTCCTAAGTGCCTGTTACTACCTCTTAGAGAGAGAGACAGAGAGAGAGAGAGAGAGAGAGAGACAGACAGAGAAAGAGAGAGAGACAGAGACTGGACGATGTCTCAGCAGGAGGACCGAGACCAGCATGGTTCTCTCCCTTTAGCGGTACACATGTAATGCTATCTGCACAGCAGTGCTCACTCCCAGTGTCACTCCAACCGTGTCTTTCATTCCCCCCCAGCTCCTGGGTGCCGACCATGACGGCTTTGTAGTCAAATGCCTTCTGTGGTTTTGATAGATCATTGTTGTCATCGCTGAGCAAAGCAACACCATGCATGAGGATGTCCACCCTAGAGGTGCCCAAGGACACCATGCATGAGGATCTCCACCTTAAAGGTGCCCAAGGACACCATGCATGAGGATCTCCACCCTAGAGGTGCCCAAGGACACCATGCATGAGGATCTCCACCCTAGAGGTGCCCAAGGACACCATGCATGAGGATCTCCACCCTAGAGGTGCCCAAGGACACCATGCATGAGGATCTCCACCCTAGAGGTGCCCAAGGACACCATGCATGAGGATCTCCACCCTAGAGGTGCCCAAGGACACCATGCATGAGGATCTCCACCCTAGAGGTGCCCAAGGACACCATGCATGAGGATCTCCACCCTAAAGGTGCCCAAGGACACAATGCATGAGGATCTCCACCCTAGAGGTGCCCAAGGACACCATGCATGAGGATCTCCACCCTAGAGCTGCCCAAGGACACCATGCATGAGGATCTCCACCCTAGAGGAGCCCAAGGACACAATGCATGAGGATCTCCACCCTAGAGGAACCATGGAGAGCTGGCCTGGCTTTGCCGTCCTCCTCCGCCTGTTCTTCTCATACCATTCATAATGAGAAGGAAAAGCTCGGAAACACAGCGGCGTCTCGTGGGGGGGGGGAGACGGGTCTTTTTCTGCTTTCTCTGTTAGGAACTCTTTTGGAAAATATTTTACTTCCAAACTTTACTTTTGTTGCTTTAAATATTAACCTCCCTCTCTGTCACTGGGTTCGTTACCGTTGTAGTTGTGTACTTCAGCAGAAAGTCTCAGCCTGGCAGTGTGCTGGAACGCTCACGCAAATGCGTTCCAGTGAATGACTTTCTTTTGGTCTTCTGGTGTGCTCTTAAGACAGATTTTGATATAGTGCTGTATTCATCCTGAAGATAAAGGCTCACATTGCAGTCTTGACTCTCAGACACTCCAATGCAGAGCCCCCCTCACTGAGGCGTTCTTGAAGAAAAATCCATTTTCACATAGTCACTTTTTTCTTCAGAGCTGCAGTTTTCTTTCTCTATCTCCTTCAGTCTGTTTTTCATTTCAGAAGTGTTGTCACAAATCTGATATCCTGATGCCCACAGGTGCATATCTGAGAACGTTACTCATATGGGCTGTGGAGAACACAAGTGTGGTGTAACCTGGGCGCTGGAGAAGGTCTGTGCTGGGCGTTTCTGTATATTCTTATTCTGTGTCATGCGGGTAGGCGTGGGAGGGCTTGTGAACCAGCAGCGTCAGGCTGTTACTCTGTTGATCTGTCAGACATGGTCCTCATTTTGTAGCAGTCGGTATGTAACCCATTTAGTCAGCACAGCTCCCTCTACTGGCACTCTGAATCGTATTCACAGCCCCTACTACTCTAAGCAGATTGAGAGCACCGTAAGAGTAAATGGCGTGAAGAAGTAACTGTCTGTTGGCTGTAAATGTCAGCTATAAAGAGTTTTATGAGCTAACACTCCTCATGCCACTGGCCTGACGAGGAGTGTGAGGACCTTCCACGGATGGCTGCTATTAAACCAGTGCTGTTACGCTGGACTGTAGCCATGTTCAACACTTTCAAGCCCGTGTCTCAGCTAGAGTGGGTGGGTGTGCTTACTGGTTCAGAAGGGCTAGTGGAAGTTACACTATAGATGTTACACTTACAATGTTCTAAACACAAATAGATCATAATCTCATACATCTCATCTCCAAGATCACACTGTGAAGAATGAGATATTTTTAGCTTTTCAAAAATCAGTTCATGCAGGACATTTTGTCGTTTTGTCAGGGATCTGTAATATACTAGGGTTAGGGTTAGGGAAATGAACAGTGGGGAAGCAAATGGCCGCTGGTCTCAGTTGTCTTTGCTCTGTCCTGATCTGTTGTAAGCGCAGGGATGTCAGATGATCATGTTGACAGGTGGAATCCGGTGATGGCTGAGAATGCACAATTACTTTTATAATAACATCACGCTTCAGATAAGTCAAGTGTCAGCAAAACGGATAGAGATGTCTTAGGTTTGTTTCAGCAAAGATATAAATATACTGTTGTTACAATTTCCATGACACTAAAATTAGAGTGTCAAAAATAAAGTGGCTCGGACTTATACCTGTGAGAAACGGCCCACTACGCCTCGCTGTTACCCCTGCCTCGCTGTTACCCCTGGCTCACTGTTACCCCTGGCTCACTGTTACCCCTGGCTTGGCCAAGTCTCCCTCTGCCCTTCGGTGTCTTTGTGGAAGAGCAAATCCACCTCTGTAGTGTTTTTCTGGAGTTGGAGCTGCAGTCTGGCGGAGGGACGGGGGAAACCATACTGTCTGCTTCTTCCAAAGCCAACAAAAGTGTGTGCGTGTGTGTGTTTTGGGGGGTGGGGGATGTTTGTGTAAGGAACAATTCAGGACCAAGGAAATACGTGTGTGTGTGTGTGTTCATTTATGGATGGAGGGGAGACCTTTTCAGGACAAAGGTTGAAAATGTTGCAAAAAGCCAAAAGGTCTTGGGGAGCTTCAGCGGTGCATCTCTTACTTTGCAGATAAATTACCAGATTCTACCAGGTGTGAATTGCAATTCCGTATTCACCCTTTGTTATTTTGAATATTTCATATGCGATTTTGTTTTAACGAAGTACCATGGTGTGGAAAGCACCCAGCCTGATCAACCTGAGGCCTCAGCAAACAGAATGAGTTTGGTTTTATTCATTGTTTTTCTGCTTTGTTTGCATTACAATCACCAAGGAGAATGTTATGCTTTGCTTTGGAAAGAAATCTTTTCTGAGAAGAGTGTTTTGGCACCAGAACAAAAGTAAATTGCTTTTTTTTTTGCAACTGGGATATGTTTTTCATGGAGCTGGAATAATGGGAGTAAACATGTATTGCTCCAGAGAGTGTACCCATGCACACCCAAACACACACACACACACATGCAGCAATCAGTCAAAAATATGAAATCTAAAGTCAGAGATATAAGAGCTTATCAGGTTGCTGTGCTTAGATTTGTTATTAGCTCCTAATACTTTTCTGTAATCACTCCAAATGAAAGTGGTATGAAGTGAAATCAAAGCAATCTGTGTAGATGCAGATTGTGTGTGAGGCGGGAAAATCTGTTTTATCGGTCTCCTCTAAACAAAACCTTACCTCACCCATGTCCCCTGTGTCTGTGGCAGGATGGAGTCAGGCTTCCAGAAGGTTCTGCAGGTGGATCTGGAGGTGAACGGTCTTCTGGATCCCCTGGGCACACGGTCGGTCCGATGGCAGGTGGAGTACCCCATATCCCGCACGCTGTCTGAGGAGATCCTAACTCCCATCCGGCTGGCTCCTCAGGAGCTGGGAGGCATCGTGCCACTGGCCATGGTGAGTGGAGCCCTCCTCACCCCATGCATGTTAAATGGTGTGTGTGTGTGTGTGTGTGCGTGTGGGTGGGTACAGAGACAAAAAGAAAGAGACAGAGAAGAAAGAAACAGAGTGTGTGGTTGTGACTGGTGTGGACTGTGAAAATGCATATTAATTGTCTCCAGAGTAGGTCTGCTGTGGACACACACACACACACACACACACACACACACACGTGCATGCACACACACTCACAGCATGAATTCAGCTCTCTTTGCATGCGTGGACACTTCTGCTTTATTGATCAGCCCCACTCTGCTCTGATGTCTTTGTTCTGCTCATTTAGAGCTCACAGTCCTGGAATCTCACATCTCCAGGGTACGATTCTCCCTCTCGTGATATTCCTATTATTTTTGTAACGTTTTCACTTTGATACATTACATGGGAGCTGTTGTACAGGAGAAGTAGGCGGGATGAAACGTGCGTGCTGACACCGATGCCACACTAACTACCGTGTGTGCACATTTTAATTAACACTGATTTAGCTAATAGAACAGAAGATCCCTTTCATGATTGAGAAGGTTATTGAGCTGAAGCCAAGAGCAATCTCCTAAAAGGGGAGTGACTTTAGAAACTTAAATGTGATTAGATAATTGTTATTTATTTCACGAATTCTCTTTATAGACACATTCATTCGTCTTTGGCAGAGACTAACATTTCTCTTGATTTGAGAATGGGAAGTTTTGCATCATATCAGGAACCCACTGAATGAATGAAGTAAGGAGACACAGAAGCCCTGGAGATGAGACGTAGCCGGAGAAGCTTCTGCACTTGCTTTTAATAGGCTAGTAGGAGGTAGATGTGATTTTCATTTTGCTGTCAGTCAGTTGCTGCTCCATATCTGGTGTGCACCACCCACGTGTGGATGGAGTACAGCCTTGAGTAGATCTCAGTCTTGGTGTCTTCTATCTCTCTCTCACTCTCTGTCATATTTACCAAAACCTGTCCACCTTCTCCTGTCTCACACTATATGCAGGTATGGGCTATACATATGCATAGCGCACACGCATATACACGGTGCTGCTGTCATCCTATTGTGTGTGTCATGAGTTATTACTGCCTGATTCACATATAGCTCATACGATTTTACTCTTTGCTGTGTGTAGAGATTCTCATAAGGGTCTCCGACAACAATCAGAAGGGAAAAGTAGTGCTATTGCTCAAAGACATGCATAAACACACACACACACACACAAACCTACATGAACACACACACACTCTTATTCACTGGCTGAAGTGAGTGTCTGGCACTCTGAGCCTTTGCCAACGGTGCTGCTACAGCCCCTTGTTAAATTTGCTCATGTCCTTGTTAAGCGTCGGTCAGAGACTCCAGCCGGCCTCAGTCACCGTAGGCAAACGTACTCACTTCCTGTGAGATCCCCAACACAAATGGCACGGACAAAAAAACAAAGACCGATCTGTGCTCCTGTCTCTGCACCATCATCAGAACAGACGGCCATCAACGCCCTGGCCCGCAGTGTACCGCAACTACCGCCATTAAACTGGCCCGGCGCGGCCCGATAAGGAGCCGTGGGCCGGTCCATTACAGCGGCCGAGAGCACAGGTGCACCGTTCGGCGCGATGGAGCGACCTGGTGTCGTGTCCCGCATCTCAGACGGAGGAGAGAGTCTGTCCCGCC